>OY735254.1:10870721-10895170 GCA_963457715.1 Argyresthia albistria
ACATAACAGCTTTTATGATATACGTATTATTTTAGGGTGTTATCATTGATATCAACCTAAACGAATATTGTTAAAGCTGGATTACACAGCGTGCAATAAACTAATATGAATATGAATACATCTAAAACGTTCACATTAATAAAATATATGAGACAATCAATTCTATTGTAGTGATATTTCACTGACCTTATATTCAGCTTATTTTAAATCAAATTGGATTTAAGAATGGTGCAAGTATAGTTGGCTGATGTAGGCGCCTTCCGAATACCGAGTAGAGCTGAGATGACGTCATGATGAGGTTTAGAGGGCTTAGGTCCATTTGCATCAAAAACACTAATCATGATTAGCGCCTTAAGTTTATTTAGCAGCTGTCAAAATGTATGAAATGTGTCAAACTTAATTGTGATTAACATGCTAATCACAAATAGTGTTTTTGGTGCAAGTGACACTTAGTTACTGTTATTTTTAATGCGTCCTCCTCCCACATTGGTCCCATGGTTTTTGTATCTCCATGTTTGCCTAGTGCGGACTACGGACCGAAAGCTCATTTCGCGTAGTCCAGGCGTAGTCGAATGTGCTACGATGTGCTACGACGCGGCGGCGTAGCAGTTGCTACAAACTCAACAAAATCTCGTTGTGTTTGTCAATATTTTAGGGTATTTTTTTATTGAATTCAATGAAAAACTAATTAAAGTAAATGTAGCCCATTAGTGTCCCCACCTAGGGGCACAGGCGCGGATACCACGCTGGCTCAGTACGGATTGGTGGAGGGGTTTTTACGACTACGTACTACGTTTTTACGGAAAAAGTAATTTGCAAAATTAAATGAAATCAAAATAAAGAAATAATATTATTAAATTGGCGCAACGGTCTAAAAATTATTGTCATCGGTGTACCAAGAGTACCAACAAAGCCATCGAATACTCAGAAAAAATATTCTAAATAGAAATAATTGGTGCGCTAAGAACTCAATTACATTACATTTCAAGATTTGTGTTTCGTAAAATCTAGAATATTCAATTCAATTCAATTCAAAAATTTTATTGACCATAAAATCATACATATTACTTAGTCAACGTCAATATAATATTAATATTTTTGTATACTACCGCCCGTTCGGAAGTTGTGGGCTTAGGGATGGAGCAAAGAAGGGCAAGAAACCTCCCCCGTACCTCTTTTAAAATATCAGAGCCTTAAAAATACAATGTTATGTATTTCTACTTAAGTCTAAGGAAATACACCGAGGAGAGACGTACTGACTCAGTCCATCGCCCCTCTTTGGATTTCTGTGCGCTGAGATGGTAAAGACCATGCAGTTTTGTCATCTAAATATTCTTTTACACTGTAATAAGACTTCTTCAATAGGCCGTTTTTGACATAGTTTTTGAACCTCCTTTCTGGTAGGTCCGTTGCTTCATTAGGTATTTTATTATAAAAACTAACACATACTCCCATAAAAGAGTGAGCAACCTTACTGAGTCTGAACGCGGGCATAGCAATCTTATTTCTATTTCTAGTGCTAATACTATGATTATGACCTAAAGTCTTAAATAAACCTATGTTTTTTCTGGTATACATGATATTTTCATAAATGTATTGACAGGTAACAGTAAGTATATTGATATTTTTGAATTTGTCCCTTAGTGATTGCCTAGCATCTAGTTGATAGATATTTTTATGAACCACTTATTTTCCTTGTAACTTTGGAAAATATTAACAATGCCCATTTTCCGGCGGCATAATGCGGCGTTTCGAATGTGTGGCCGAGCTCTTGTGTCCGTGTGGCGGCGATTCGCCATACATTTGACAATATTGAGAACCGGCCCGCCTTCAACCCGGCGGCGGCGCGGCGGCGCGGCGGTGAAGTGCCGAAGTCCTTCTAGGTATAAATCACCACGTACCAACAGACGAACTTGTCTCTGACATAGCTCTCTATTCTGTATTCCGACATATAGGAAAAGTATTTTTGCAAACTTTAAATTAAATGGTCCTTTAACCAGGTTATTATTATTTACACCAGCAAGCGTTTATTTACGATGACTCTTAAGAAAGTGAAATCAATCAGAAAATGTGAATAGATGTCGAGATTGTTTATTTGAAATACGTATTATGTATCGAGTGTTTTTCATTTTGGTAAATAACAAAGAGGAATTGAACTTTAGTAATTCATTGCTCGCACCTAATTGATATTATAACAACATGCTTTCTTCTTTCCTTTGTCATAGATTTGATTGAAATATTGTAAAATATATTATAATTTGTAAAATAACTCGTAATGAATGCATACCTATAAGTACAATACATTACGAGTTTCCTTGGAATTCTAATAACACCGCGTTCGTGTTCGCGACTGCGATTCCCAACCAGTATTAACATACAATACATTTTACTGTAATGCTGAAATCTTGCAATCATTGTTAGTGGCAGCCGCATATGGTAATCCGATATTTTTACTTTATAAGAATCAAAATATTCGATATTTAATTTTATACGATCAACAATAGCAATAAAATGGCGGCGTCGCTGGTCGCGCTGCTGGTGGCTGCTGGTGGCCGCAAGCGCAGCTCAAGGCCTGTACAGCGCGGTCAGCATTTTTATTAATTTTGCTCGATAGAAAAGTCTCCTGAATTTGATTCGATATCGTAATTGTCAAGGCAATTTGCACAGAATGCTTCAACTTCAGACATGTTCCTAGACTCCACTACCTTGTATAACACTATTGTATACAGTGACAGTGCGTTCTTGACGACTTTTGTAGCGCAGCGGTTGTGACTGTGCCCACGATGCGGGAGGTCCCGGGTTCGATTCCCGGCTGGAGATAAAGAAAAGAAATAAAAACAATCCCGAGGTCTTAAATGTTTACATGTTTGCGATGTCGCTGTTTCTGGTTCCCACGACACAGGGTATCCTAGTCTGGGGCCAGGAGCAATGTATGTGCCTGTATGTAAATGTTTATATTTATGTTCTCCCCGCAGGCTCCGAGCGCGGCCGCGGCACTCTGGACGCGCTTCTCTGCACGACGTACTGTCGCTCGCAACTCTACCTGTCGCGACAGCTGTCGCAGCTACACCCCGAGCTCACCATGCCCATGTTCTCAGGTCAGTGCCGACTATAGATGTTAAGGCGGTTGTTATCATAGTCAGCCAGCCGGTAACCAGCCGATTTTTTAGCTGACTACGGTGATCGATCACCCATAAAAAGCGGCTGTCTACGGTTGACATGTCATGTCTTGCCTGAGTGATTATTTTTGTTTATCTACATATTATCTTGTTTATTTCAGTATTCCTAAAAATAAAAGACAACATTGAAATTTATGCTTTACACCATGACAGAGTAGGGGTAATTAATGTAGTAATAACTTAGTAGGTCTCATCATGAGGTGAAATTAAAAGGTCTCATCACAACAAAGCTAATGAGCCTCAACTCGATGGGTTTACTAGTAAGCATCCCAGGGTTCCAGCTCCCTTCCCACCTTCGAGTTTCGCACTCCATCAGATCAGCTCGATAGTACCATATTCTCAAAAGTTATGTCACTATGAGTTTAATGAGACCAAACTCGATGGGTTTACTAGTAAGCATCCCAGGGTTCCCGCTCCTACCTTCGAACTCCATCATCAGACCATCTCGACAGTACCATAACAACCAGAACCAAGAAATATACTTTCGAATAAAAAAACAACATTCAAATTGGTTCACCCGTTTACGCTCCGTGTGCTGAGAGACAGATAGACACACAGAGTGACGTTAAACTTATATGACACCTTTTCTCCTTCGTCGGGCGGGGGTTAAAAATACCTATTTGTATATAGCAGGTCGTATATTATAACAATTCTGACTCAGGAACTGTACATTTTTTAAGACCTTTTGGAATTGAGTCGGATAAGCAGCCGGTTGCCAGCCGTTGTTTATACGTTATTGTCGGCTGCTTTGGATAACCACACGATAACAACCGCTGTTTAACAACCATAGTAGTGCCGACACCAATACATACATAATTACTATCATCATCGGCAGCTTTCTTCCGCCCACTGCTGGGTATCCAATCCAGGTCTTCCCGCAATATGCGTAATGTCATGACACACTACCTGCTGGTCGACCCACGCTTCTCTTTCCTTCTATTGGCTACCACTCGGTGAGGGATCTACCATAACTTTAGTAATTTAAAACTGACAGCACTCTTTGTCCCGGGTTAACTTTGTACTCCCGGCGTGACTTTTTATTAATAAGGGGTTAAATGTTTTGAGAGGCAGAACAAACATGCGCTTCAAAAAAATATTGTTGCTCTCTGGTGTGGCCTGTAGATTACAGATAGATAGTATTAAAACCGTCACATGCCTGCAATCAAATAAAATGTCGAACACGGAATCAATGGAAGAAGGAAGGCTTCCTTTATTAGAGCCGTGACGCCTGCCAGACTGGGGGTCGAGCAAACGAGTGGTATCCAACTAACGCTTCTCGACGACCTGTTACAAACAACTGAATCCGAGTGGTTGACTAAGAATCTGTTCAAGTGGAATCAACCTGGGGTCAAGTAATTATACCGCCTATTTTATTATTTTACCCTTGATAAGGCTCTGTCCACACAAATGACCGCCAAGTTTTAACCAATGAATTAACATTAGTTAATACATATGTATTAACTGCTTTTTATTCAATTCTCAGATAACGTTTCTGTCTCTTTATCTGTGCAAATTGACATTTCACGTGGTTCATTGAATGTCAAATTCTGTTTGTTTATCTGGGGATAAAAATATGGCCCCTGAGCTGTTTTGTAATGCAATCTCGGATTTAATAGGCTTTTGCAAGGCTTTACACAAAGGCGGAACGATCAAAAGATAATTAAATGGAATAAAGACAAAAGTTTGCAAAATGCTTTGTACTGATAGGTCTTCCGTTCTTCATAAACAGCCATTTACCTATCCATTCATTAAGCCATTTTTAGGGTTTCGTATCTCAGAAGGAGAAACCCTTATAGGATCACTCGTGCGTCTGTCCGTCCGTCCGTCGGTTTGTCACAGGCAATTTACTCAGAACATATTGGACCGATGAAGTGGAAAATAAGTACAAATCAATATCTGTGACCCAAACACCGAGGTGCAATGTAAATATATAAATATGGAATATGGGGGCCACTTTTGGGGGCCATATGAGAAAAATTAAATTAAAACATTCAAAATATGCTGTGTGACATATCAAATGAAAGCGCATGGCGCGAGGATCTTAAATATATTTTTATTATATTTTTAAGACATTTAAAAAAAATAAGCTCAATAATGTGACCGATTAAAACCTCTAGGGTACTTACCGAAGTCCTAAAAATCTGAAATTTGGTATGAAACCACATGTTTGCACCCATATCCCATAAAAAATCCGAATCCACAACTTTAACCCCCTAACCCCCTAACTCTGGGGTGCAAAGTTTGTATGAAAATCTGGATTTTAGGGTCTAAAGTCAGAAGTCAGAACTTCAGGAAGTCTTAGAGATCTGATATTGTTGTACGAAACCCTCTCAACGCGAGTCCAACTCGCATTTGGCAGCTTATTTTTTCTCCCCTGAGCACGCAGGTATAAAATAATAATAAAAAATCGGTTAAGTGCGGGTCGGTATCGCACACGAAGGGTACCGTACCATCGTACAACAAATCAAAAGCACTCAAAACAATAAAAAAATAAACAAAAAGAAAATTTAAAAAGTTTATGCCTTCACGAGATTTGAACCGACGACCTCCGGATTGAGAGTCTACATCATACCGGCTGAGCTACCACAACCATGTGGGTAGACGCGAAATATGCTATCATTTAAATGTGTAGTATATGTGTCTATGACATGGTTGCTATGACAATAAATAAACAGTTTCAGTCAAGATCTCCATTTTGAAATGCGTAAGTGTATCTAAACACGTCTCTTGTATCGGGGCCCCCTTTAATTTGCAATATCTCTCGTATTTCAGTTTTTGTGGTTGGTGCGGCAACAGTTATACACATTCTGTGAAAATTTCAGCTTTCTAGCTATTACGGTTCGTGCAGACGGACCCGGTGACAGACAGGACGGACGGACGGACGAACGGACAGACGGACAGCGAAGTCTCAGTAATAGGGTCCCGTTTGGCACCCTTCGGGTACGGTACCCTACGTACCCTACAAAACATGCATCTAAGTAAAAATATGCAAGCAATCGCAACGCAGTTTATTTCATCTTTATTACTCTAAGTGCCGTTCTCTCATTCCTCAGATAGCGTTTATCTGTATATCTGGGGCATTTGACATTTCACACATACAAAACGTGTAAAAAAATCTTATCTGCGTCTCTTGAGAGACCCGGGCTTATAAACATAATTTTGATAACCGCAGTGAGTGTAGTAATTGTTTCGGCGAAGCATTTACAAAATTATGGAATTTTGACTGGCTGGCTGTAGTTCGGAATTTAATGAAAATTGGGAATAGAGCTTGATCCACAACAAAGTTAGAGGACGTCAAAATTGCCCGGAATGGCTTCAAGAAAAGGATGATCGTTATGGCACAGTTGTCCAAATGAACCGGAAGGATCGCTGTGCCTTTGCTAGACTTAGCGTGGGCGCTGCCGTGCCCCCGCGCGGAGTTTCACAGTCAATCAAGCGTTCAAATAACGTATTGTCTATATTGATATATGTGCATGTTGATCCCGAAGTTCCCCTAGCGCCGATAGTGCTTTTATAATCGTACACGTATAGTATGCATACATTGTTAGGTATACTCTCCTCAAAATTGCCGTCGGAATAAATATAGATTTTAATTAAAGAGGGTCACATAAAAACTTTGCAACGTTAATTTAATCTATATTAGACTAGCCCCGTCTAATAAAAGAGCTCTGTTCCGCCCCGCCACCCGAATCCACCCTGCATCCCCCCGAATGTGCCCAGCACAGTGCACAATTGCACATCCTTTTCTTAGTAAGGGGGTTAATGATTTTGTGCGAGCAACTTTTAGTTCGCTCTTCAGAATTTTCTAAAGCAGAGTCGCGTTTGCCCATTACTTATATTATAATCTTTATCGTTGCACGGTTTAGTAAACAATGCTATAGATAGACAGACTTTGTGAGAGAGCGAGACACACACAGCAAACGCTGTCAAGTTACATTCCGGGAGTTATACGATCTGTTTAAATCGACTGACCTGAGAAAAAGGCATATCCGTGAGTTATGCATTGTTCACGTCTGTGCCTTTTTCCATGGGTCTTCTATACGGCCCCGTCCGCCTGTGACCCACGAGTCTGTGAGCACAGCCCGATTTTAACATGAACACAAATTGCTATAGTTTAAAATCGCCCTCTGTCACGCAGAATGGCGTATTGGATAACTGGCTAATGTGGGCACACTTGTGCCTCTGCCACCCCGTATTGGTAAAGGCGTGACGCTATGTTGTTGTGTATGTAAAGTCACGGTCCAACTTCCAATACTCTATCTCCCGACCGCTATAAGAACACACGCGGGTCAAACTGACGATAGCGAACCATAAACGCGCAAGCGAGAGGATCGCGATCACGAATGTGTTTTCGTGAGCGTTAACGTTTTCGAGAACGCATGAAATTATCTTTTATGTCATAAAGAATAAGAAATGACATTTGACGTTTCGATAGTTTTCTATCGAATCTTTATCCGTGATTGGGCCTCTGAAAGTGTGTTGCACCCGGCAGAGATCACCGCGCGCTTCCAGACGGCTCGGACTGAGGTGCGGCAGTTGCTGCTGCACTACCTGCTGCCGTGGCTGGTGAACATTGAGCTGGTGGACCCCAACGTGCCGCCGGCCAACCCGCTCTGCTACATGCAGGTACCTCCCACCACCCGACTGGCACGCGCGCTTACTCCATACACATTCAATCCGCTCTCTCCCGGTCGGTAATGCGAGTGGCCTATAAAAATACTTGTATTTAAACTAACAATGTATCTATCATATCAAGCTGCAAGAGCTATCATATCAACAGCATCATCATAGAGCTAGAGCTATCAAAAAAGTACAACCTAACCTAACTCAAATGCTAATGATAATGACCTAACCAAACCTAACCTAACTATAGTCTCCGAAAATAAAAAAACAAACTACCGAAAACCTCTTGAGTGACTTTTCGGGAAGTCAGTATTTTAGTCAGAAATTAATTTGTTTTTCGGAACAAATAACTTACTTTAAAAAGCGGGCAAGATCGGACAGGGTTCCGAAACGAAATATACATAAGGGACATTTGCTATCTCTATTATTTAGAGTATATTCTCACATACGTCTCGGGTAAAATGGTGCGTTTTATGCACTTGTTGCACAATCTACTATTATATTGTGCACGTGTTGGTTAACAAATCACGTAGGCGGCCGACTATCAATACTTGCTGTTTATGTGGGAACGCGGCCGCAACCTTCTTTCTGCTTCTCATCAAAACTTGAAGTGAACGTAAACTTTTCTGTTCTCGGGTCAAAAGAGGCCTGTGAGCGGGGGCGGGGAGGGGTTCGGGGAAAGAGTAACTTTTGCGTCTACTTCAAAGCACTGTGTCAAAGGAAGCTAACTAGCGATCAGGTTTCTGAGGAACCACTCCGACACATAACCTTGGTCCTCCTCGACACATGGATATTATTTGAGCGATGCGGCGGGTAAGAGGGAATGTGATACATAGTGCCCTCTACAAAATACTTTTGAGTACCTAAACACAAATTCCCCATTTGGAAGGCGGAAATACTTGAGCTCTTGTACGGTTGCCATAGGTTCTCACTCTGGCATCACTTATTGCTATAATTTTTCAGTTGTCTAACATTAACCGTTTGCCCCCAGTACTACACGCCTGAGGGCGCGGGGCGGGCGGCGAGGCGGGAGGGGCTCGGCTCAGCTGAAGCCACCGAGATGGTGCTCAACAACCTATTCTACATCACGGCTAAGGTACTTATCTATTGTCATAACATAACTTATGCCATACATAACCGCGTTTGCCTCATTATCTCTGAGTTGCACGAACGAGTTTGAGATTTAAGTTTTGAGTAAGCAAATGAAACAAATTATTAAAGAGATTCTTCATCATTATCATCATCAGTCTGCCAAGGAACCTACTGAGTATAGGCCTCCTCATGTACACCGTGTACACGCCATTCAACTCGGTCCTATGCAACTCGAGTTCACTGTTTTCCTGCTATCCTCGCTCTGTCATCGGACCATTTGGCAGGTGGTCTGCCGACTGATCTTTGGCCTCCTCTTGGCCAATTCTCGCGATTTAAGTTTTATGAAAACTTATTTAGGGATAAGACATGAAGTCGAATCGATGTTGGTCGGAGGTGGGACATACCGGTTGTATTAACTAGCGGTCAGAATTATGATACCAAATTCGAAGAGTGCATTAATTGTTGTTAATTATTATAGTTTATTATTAGATTATACCTACCATGATTAGAAAAGCCTTATTCATTTTATACACTAGACAATTTGCGGACTTTTTAACCGACTTCACAAAAGGTGGAGGTTTACAATTCGTCCGGATATTATTTTTAAATGTATGTACACCGATAACGCCTAGACAGATTTTGATTGATTGAATAGGGGTTACAGTTTCTATTAAACTCAATAAGCACTTGACATTGGTTTCTTATCAAATAGGGTTTGTCGTAGTCGGTTTTTTTATGTTTTTCTTTTTGTTTCAGTTATCTAAATTAGAGTTACATATTACATAAGTTAGATTAGATATATTACACAAATATTTTTTTATGTTCAAGACGTATAGAACTTGGGATTCCGACTCTATTAGTAGTATGCAGATTTAGTAGAAATAGTTAACCAGGACAGTGTTACTAAAAACTATAAATTTGCTCGTGTTACATTCTTGCAAGTTGTACGGTCTATGTTATAATTTCTAGCGTCAGTGGTAAAGTAAATCGTATCTTGTGGACTCACGATCTTCCTATCCCCAAATATTTAGTGCGAAATATATTGAGCACATGTGATTTGCAGACTAAGCTGGGAGGATAGTCTAACACTCTTTAATTTATATTTTTAAATATTTCTTTCAAATCTATAAACGAAATTCCTATTATTAGAAATTAATAACTGGGAACTGAGCTTTGATCGGCGGTTGGTGGTACAAACACAATAAAACATTATATTCATATCATCAGACTGCATTAACATCGATTAATATGCTGCTCTGTTATAGATCAGCTGCACACGAGAAGCAAACAGGCATTTTGTTTTACTCGTGAGTTTTTTAGGCTCAGATATTCTGTGCCTAACACTCACGAGGAACACAAAGTGCCTGTTTGCTTAATATCAAGCAAGAACGTTGAATAACAGATGAAGAACTTAGATTCAACCTTATTTGAACGAAACCTTTTTGTGTGAATTTTCCGAAGACGCGCCAAAAAGTGTCATGATTTTTACTCCCAAAAACCCCGACATTGCAAATTTCATCGAAAACTACAGCGCCTTTTTCTAGAACTCAAAATATATATCGTTACATTCAAAAATTCTTCGTTTAAAGGAAAGGGCTACCGCTCGGCTTCGCCTGGCGGTCACCAATTGGAAATTCCGTTAGAAATAGCTAATAAACGATTTCATTACTTGAAAATCAAGCTCAATTCAGCGCGAAACAGCAGGTTTATTGGTTGGTAGAAACGCTGTAAATCCAATCGGCTCGTCAAAGGCAGGTGGAGCATGTTGCTGGCAGTACGATGAATAGAACTGAACATTAATATCAGTATGAACGAAGCTTTCTACCGGTGGCGCTTTGTGTGCTGTCTGCTGTAGGTTTCAACAAAGTGCAGACATTCCGTGTACACCCACGCGAGCACGGGATCGAGTAACTCGATTGAAATTCTATTGCCCGAGCTTTTAGTCGATAAATCTGACCCTTTACATTTACATTCAGATGAGTGCGGGCTCATGTAATGTTTCCACGTGGGCACGCGAGGGGGTGGCCTGTGGCCTGTGGCCTGCTAGTCGCGTTCGGCAAGGGCCTCCAAACACGGGCGTGGCCCGGGCCGCCACCGCACCGCCCGCCGCGCCCCTGTTTACCCCATCCGTCATTGCGACCTTCCCGGACCGATCCAATCCTTGCACCTGTTGTGGCGTGTGGATATTGAAACAGAGCGGAAGTGCTGGACGGATCTAGAGAAACACTAGCGACGCAGCGACCGTGATTAGATTTTGTATTCTTAGAATTTGCCTGGCGTTTAAGACGGCGCTTAAGGCAAAAACAGCCTTTAGTAAAACGCAAATCGCTCGGAATGACGAGTATTATTGCTGTATGTTTTTTCACTAGCTTGTTTATCGCGAGTGTCAGCGTAACTTTGCTTTCCCATAAATGTTATTTTATTAATTTTGCTCTATAGAAAAGTCTCCTGAAGTTGCCAGAAAATCTGTCTGTTACAATGTTTTATTTTACAATTTCGCACCGCATGTGAATTTGTGTTCTTGTTCTTGTTATTTATAAAAATGGCACAGTATGTTCCTCAGTTAGACTTGCTTAGCTTGGCTTTAACCTTTTTTATTTTTTTGTTTAACTTCCTCTAAAAATAAGTTAAGGATGAAATTCTAAGTTCTGATTGCCTAAGCCCGCCCTTAATTATAAGTCTAACGAGCGGGGACTTCAGTTATTTAGATAGAGGTCAAGTTCAAGTTCACGGAGAAGTGTTCTGTTTCAAGAAGTGCTTTTACATTGGCGCTTTTTGACATGCATTGTTTCTCAAGCTCGCTCGCTCGCGCGACTGATCGCTCCGTCATACACGCACACCTAACCACACAAGTACAGTCGACTTTGAGAATTGCAAGAACACAAATCCTAAAGTATGTAAAATGACCTTATTGGTACTTCATAAAACAGGCCCCAACTGTGCTAAATAAAACCATAATGAAAAATATATAATGTCAAAGAGCAAAGTCTTCACTTGAAACAACATCAAGGTTCTCAAATTAAGTCAAATTACTTTTATTTCTCAAGGAGTTTAGTAATTAGCTGTGAGAGACTTGAGCAAGCATCACAAAAATATTGCTTTTTCCTTGTCATTAGTCAAATCACAAGTCAATGTACTAATGTGTACTATACTTACCTCTATTATATAGTCGGTGGTGGGTAAATCATGTGAGGGACTTTTACTCAACAATGATGTGTTATCATAACGTAGTGTGAGCGTATCCTTGTGCTGATGTTATTTGAGCCGTTCTGATTCAGTAAAGATTTTCGACATTTGGTTTAAGTAAGCATTCACACACAAAGGCTACATCAGCCCATTTCATTTGGTTGGGTTATTTTGGATTATATAAAATAAAACTATTCATTTACAGTTCACCTTTAGAGCTTTATAACTTTAGAACTGTCACAGACTGTCTGGGCACTAGACTTTACATATGAAGGTTAGCCAGATTCCTAAATAAACACGCTAAATTTACTCCCGTTAGTTTAGTTTGACGTATTTATTTAGGTATCTGGCTCTGACATCGTAGGCACAAACGGATCTATCGATTTTGAAGTATTTTTAGGGCTTGTTTAGTGTCGGGCGGATTTCATCACTCACGCGAGTTTGGCGCTCCCGGCATGCTTAATACTCGCAAGTGTGCTTTTCATACAAGTATCTATCTAATGCGTGGTATAAGCAAGCGGATCGGGGGGCGCGGGGCGCGGGGCATGCCACTGGACAGCCCCCGCGGGTAAATCGTGAGGCAAAATCGAGTGCGTGATAAAACACGCGCTACACTAAAAGAGCCCTTAATTTAGAAATTGATTGTTATCAGTATGTATGAGTATAAAACGACGAAAAATTAAAGTTGATCATCCTAATAATAAATTGAGATGAGACGGACCAACGGACACACAGACTAAAGAAAGTGTTTATTTTCTACTTACAAGTAAAAATGAACCAGACTTCTAGAAACATTTTATAACGAACGCACACCGGGTTTTTGTTGGATTTAGCTTGTAAAATAAATCCCATAAAAACATGTTGTATGCTTTATCGCGCCCTTCACATCCCCGCACGGTACTAGCGTCACCTCTCACCTCATTACAAAAGCCCTTCATATATGTATATTATCATATCACCACAGATACTATAATATTATACTAATACAGATAGACCACCTAGAACAAAATATGACACCGGGGCGTAAACTGAGATGCTTCGGAAGCTTCTTTAGTTTGAGGCCCTTATCGCTTGATGCAGCACCATCGAAAATTGCAAATACCATGAGATAGCGCTAAGATTTAAAGGATTTATTCTAAGATTAGCGCCACCTAGAAGTATGTTAACTGAACGTTTAAAGTAAATTTATTAAATTATCCTCTCCATCCTAGGTTTGCTGGAAGAGATCTCTTATTAGAGATAAGCTCGCCTTTGTACATGTTTTTTCTAATATTAAGTGTCTGTATTATGTTTTCTGTGCAATAAAGTATAAAGTAAGTAAGTAAGTAAATCTTACTCCTCACCCCATCTCTTTTTTACGGAGGGTTACTAATTCTAATTTGTATGGGATGAGCACCCTGTGATATTTCACACCTGCAACCTGCCTAATAATTTACTAACTATTGATACCCGCACCATTACTCCTTCAGTAGGTAATAGTTTATAGTTTTAGTCTGAACAGAGAGACGTGGTTACATTATTTATTGATACTGTTTGGGCACGTGACTTTCCTTGTCGTATGCGGATAGGATCCCGAACCTTTTCAAACAATAAGGCGTAATACTCGCACACGACGAAGTAGAAGCATTACATCGTATTGTTTAGGCCCACTTGCGGACCATGGTTATGCAGGTTTTCATTGGTTTTCGCATTTATTCCGAAACCGAGAACTATGTGGTCCGTAAGTGATCCCTGCTGGGTCAACGAAAACTACATTCAATGCTGTCCTAATGACCTAGTTGTTTAATTAACTCTACGTTAACGGAATGACGCTAGTGGACCTTAATGTATTACGCTCCCTTGGAAAAGTCTTGCGATTTTGTTGTTATCCCCCGCCCGACGACGGAAAAAGGGGTGTTATGAGTTTGACGTGTGAGTCACTCTGTATGTCTGTCTGTCTCTCAGCACGTGTCGCGTAAGCGGGTGAACCGATTTGAATGTTGTTTTTTTTATATAAGTAGATTTCTTGGAGCTGGTTGTTATGGTACCATCGAGCTGGTCTGACGATGGAGTTCGAAGGTGGGAGCGGGAACCCTATGATGCTTACTAGTAAACCCGTCGAATTTGGGCTCATTAGGTTCTTTGTGACAAGCGCTTTGAGAATATGGTACCATCGAGCTGATCTGATGATGGAGTGCGAAGCTCGAAGGTGTGAGTGGAACCCTGGGATGCTTACTAGTAAACCCATCGAGCTTAGACTCATTAGATTCGTTGTGATGATACCTTTTAATTTCACCTGATAATGAGACCTGGTGATGAATCTGGAAGACTGGTTATATGCGGGGGTTTTTTAATGCTAAAGTTATCGGAAACAGTCTAAAGACTGTGCCTGTGTTAGAACAAATATTATGATAAGTTCACTCGAATCGCTCCCCAGTAAAGTAATGCAAAACATGACCATGAACACGGACTCAGATTAACAGTGGACGGAAAAGTGTAGAGAGTGTAACCAGCACTCTACGACAACAGGCGCGCATGTAAACAGAATCAATCGTTGTACACAAACGAACGGACAGCCGACCCGTTACCCGGATTGCACTCAGGTAATTCCATGCACCGAGGTTGAGGTGGGCGCGGCGGGGCGGCGCCCTGCCTTAGACTCGATGTCACTTGATACTCGCTGTCGCTACCCGGTCGGGGTCGCTTGAGACCTCGCTGGGATGAAATTGCCTTAAAAGCGCCGTAAAGACGTCGTGATTTAGGTCCCACGTTAACTCGACCGGGATGTAAGTACCCCAATTTATTTCAATTCACATGCTCCATACTTCGCCAAGGAAGGAGTAGAGCCCTAGAATGCTAATCAACCATAATTATACTCTAAACATTCCGAAAAAAAATATTACCACACCTATATCCCGAACCCGTTGGATCCCGTACCCCTGTGCTAATAAGAATAAAAAATAATTTAATATGGTCACGATTAAGCCTCAACTGGACTGGACGGGGTAGCAAAGACACATCATTCGCCTCCGCGACAGGTTGAATTAAGTAGGTTCAATACATGTTCGCGGGACAGCGGGCCAGCCATTCAATTTTATACCAGACCTATGATAAACTTATATGTGCTTTGTCCCTTTGTCACAAACACAAATTTCAAAGTGAAAGACAAAGACAAATGAATTTTAACTGCTTGTAGTTAAAATAGATTGAACAGAAGGTATATTAATGTTAAAATTTGTAACTCCAAAACTAGATCGAAACTGTGCCGCGGAGTCCAAAATGTATATTGAAATGGTACTTAAATTGAAAACATAAGAAGACGTACGCATATTACATACCTAATAATAATAGCTATAAGCAGCGAGTAACCTCGTTTCAATCCGAATTTCCAACAACGGGATAGAGGGGATCAAAGAATTACTGAGTTTTCAGTTCTCATCTTACAGCGAAATGACTCCGAACCGAAGATGTTTGACGTGAAAGCGAAGTTTAAACCTGAATGCCGAAACTCGGCTTTAATTAAAGCGGTGATGTATTATGATTTTGTCTGGATTTAACACAGATATTTGAGAAATTACATTAATCAAAATATATATGTGTACAGAGGATCTCTAATAAAAACGGTTAACCTATCTATTAGCATATCAAGGCATGACTCGGGCAAGGTGGACTGAACTCGCTGGTGGCTGGAAGTCCGCCGCGCTGCGTTGAGATTTTGTATGGGAATCGCGCGATATAGGCTGGTGTCGATATCCGAATATGAAATACGTGAGAATCATTCCCCAGAGGGTGGATACCCTGTGATAGTGTGGGGCCTGAGGCAAGTGCCAGTATGGAGATAAAACATAAACATTTACATACAGGCACATACATTGCTTCTGTCCCCACACTAGGGTACCCTGTGTCGTGGGAACCAGAAACAGCGACATCAACAACATGTAAACATCCAAGACCTGTTGTTTTAGGGTTCCGTACCCGAAGGGTGCCAAACGGGATCCTATTACAGAGACTTCGCTGTCTGTCCGTCCGTCCGTCCGTCCGTCCGTCTGTCTTTCACCAAGCTTTATCTCATGAACCGTGGTAGCTAGACAGTTGAAATTTTAACAGATGATGTATTTCTGTTGCCGCTATAACAACAAATACTAAAAATCAAAAGAAATTTAATATTAAGGGGGGCTCCCATACAACAAACGTGATTTTTTTGCTCATTTTTGCTCGATATTGATAATGGTAGCGGTAGACGCTTAAAATGTTCAAAATATATTGAGTACATTATTTACTTAAAAAATAAATAATTAAATTAAAATTTAATTAATATTTAGGGGGGGCTCCCATACATTTTCTTTTTTTGCGGTTTTTTGTAGATAATGGTGCGGAACCCTTCGTGCGCGAGTCCGACTCGCACTTGGCCGGTTATTTAATGCTATGTTTTTTCAGTTCTCGGACAGCCACCCGAAGGAGATCGAAGAGCTGTGGTCCACGCTGTGCGCCTGCTGGCCTAACAACCTGAAGGTCATCATCCGCTACCTGATCATCGTCAGCGGGATGGCGCCCGGGGAACTCCTGCCTTACGTAAGAGCTATTCGTTATATTATCGATCAGTATTTATAGGCAACAATGAAATCGTCACTCCGCTGAATAGTTATCTAAACTTGACTTTTGTTCGGGAGTGAACCTTCTATGCGTAGTACATTAGTTATTCTGTGCTACAGCCAAGACCGTGTTAGCGATTTATTAGGGAAGAAGTGCCCGTAACCGGCGAGCATGTGTGAAGAGACTTATAATTTAAGAATGTTGAGAAAGCGAGAGGTGTACGCCAGGATCGTAGCAAGTGGAGGTCTAAAGAATTATAGAATATCTACTACAGGTCGCTTGCTGGACAATCCGCTTAATTCTGATTATATCGTAGTTTACTAAGTAATTTGAACTAACTCCCTTATCACAATTAGCTTAATCGTGATAAGACTTTCTCTTGCACCACTACTTTTTAATTCTAATTAGCCAGAAGAATGAATGATTCGAGTGACTTCCGGTTTACTCTGTGATTTGAGTGAGTGAGACAGAGAGAAAAGATACAAAACAGGGCGAGAAAGCATGTTTGTTATTTTCTTTATCTTTTTCTTTCATTTTTGGTGTTTGTTTGTCCTTGTCATGGCAACTATTATGGAATTTAAACAGCCAGTAAATGTAGTTTAATCGCCCAAACTTGGCTGATCATACTATAATTAGCTTAAACGGATGATAATCGTAATTAGCAGTTAAATCTGCGTGGAGCAAGACGATATGTATTTTTTTCTCTAATTCCAATTAAACTACAATAATTCTGCGCTAATCAGCTACTTCAATTTTGAAGAAAGTTGCCCTTAGTTTGCCACCTCGTACCTTTGCCAATCGTGTTTCCATTTTGTAAAATGGGGCCTTATTAAATAGTAATTAGATAAAACAATACTCACTGATGAGTTAACTACGCTAAACCTCTGTCTTCCTGTCAACTCCACGGAAGAAGATGCATCAAAAGTACTCTCTCTATATCCGTGAGCACACTAACTAACAAACGACATTAGTAGTGAGAGAGTGTGAAACTAATTTAGGGTAAAGTTCTCAAAGTACAGTCGAGGTCATTAATACAGGTTGTAACAGAAGGGTGTAGTCATATTATTGGGGGTTGTTAGGGAGACCATTCTGAGCAACTTTTACTATGAAACCGATTTGTTGATCAGAGCAACTTTATTTTGCTTTGCTCCATATGTTTTGGTCCGAGCGGTCAGCTGATTTGTATAGAGAAGTGTAAATTAAAGTTGCTCTGATCAAATCGATTTCATAGTGAAAGTTACTTAGAATGATGTCTCTAACAACCCTCTATAACATGACTACACCTTTCTGTTACACCCTGTGTATGAGCAAAACCAAGGCTATATAAATGTACAATTGTATATGGAAGGGTAAGTGCAATAAATATATACGAAATAATTACGAAATATCTGAGCAAATCATAATTCATAATTTGTTTATTGCACACAGAAAAATTACATAGGACAAAATTAATAAAACATATGTGAATCTGCTCAGTAATGTATGTACCATTCCATGTACATTTATATTTGAAGCCTTAGTTTTGCTCATATATTAATGAACTCGACTGTACAATGTAACAGTTGATTAGTCAATTACGCGCTCGGAGAACTTTGGGCTCAGTAAAGCTTGAACATCGATTGCAAAGGAAATTCACACTTTGTTTCGAAGAAAACCGTTCGATAAGTTTTCTGCAAATTAATAAGCAGCACTTGTTTTATGTCTCTTCGAAAAATAATTAGTATTTTAGGGGTTCCGTAGCTTAGAGAGAAAAATGGAACCCTTATTATAGGAGGCATCAATTTGAATTTTAAATTAATATAATTATAATAAATTATAAATAATAATTTAAATTCGTCAAACTCCATACCTTGTTAAAGTTTGTATGAAATCCAACTCCTTGAAGTAGCAAGTCAGGCAACTACCTACAGCTGGGCAAAAATGCTAGAATTTAAATGATTTCTTTATGAAAATGAAAAACTAAAATGAAAATCTTTATTTTACACAACGGTTGGTTATGCCAGACATAAGTTTTACTAGTCCCACACTAGGTCTCCCTGTGTCGTGGGTACAAGGTCAACCAAAAATAATTATCAATAATAATTATTCTATTATTATTTTATTGTATTTTATTATGTAATTTGTTTCGTTTTGGCCTTGGCTGTCAAGGCACAAAAATTATGTCGTTAAATAAAATATATATATATATATAAACATTTGCAAAATACTGCGTGTCTTCATTGACATATTTGTTTTGTCAATCAAAACACGCCGCAGTGCACTAAGTCACTATTTGCTCTCTAGGATTGGTGTAGTTATACGGTATTCGTGTTGCCAGGCGAAGCGCGTGGTGGTCTACCTGGCGCGCTCCCGGCCGGAGCGGCTGCTGGACGAGATGATGACGGAGCTACAGACCGTGGAGACGCTCAACTGTCTCATCGAGCGCACCGAGACGCCGCCCTTCTACCGGCTCACGTCCATGCGCAAGGCCATGTCGGGGCACAGCGACGGGCCGGCCACCGGCTCACAGGTAGTTATCCGATTCATTGGAGAAACTTATTATAAATGGCGTCTAATGCATTGAAAGCTGATAGGGTCAACAAAAAAAGCAGAACTTGTTCTCATATTTCTGTCGATCCGTATAAATTGTGTTAAAACGACAGAAAATAACGAGAATTCGAGCGCGTCAAGCGGGAGAGCTGCAGCGTGAGAGAAAATACAGTCTGTTGTTTTAAACCAGTATGGCCGTGTGTGAGTAAACACAGCTATAGTGCGAAAGCATGATAATGGACGCCATTTTAGATTAGTTTCTTCATTGAATCCAGCAATAGTTACTGCACACGACGACTTGCAGAAAAAGCAGAATGGTGATTGATACCGATGAAAGTTGCTATTAGTTGTGTAATTTTGACAGAACGTGGATCTTATTTCTGATAGCATAATTCATATTCATCCTGACTGACACAGTCACAAAATACTTTTTTGTCCTGGCCCCCAATCTCGTGCTATCGAGTACTTATCAGTTTCTAAACCGCATATCTCCGTCGAAAACGATCTCTATTCATATTTACATATTTCGATCGCAAACGGGTCGAGATATCTCGATGGCCCCCAGGAGCATGATTCTCGCGAATTCGATATACGATATCTACACCTATATCGAGTGATTTCGTATGGGAATCTGTCAATATTGGTCTCGATATCCGTATATCGAAGGCGCGAGAATCATGCATCAATATCTGCAACCCTGTCTTCATTATCGATATGATGACAGGGCTGCTGATTGTGAAAACTCTAAACTGTCTTATAGAATCTACTGAGCACTGAGAGCGCCGGTAAGCGGTAGTCCACTTCATATAGGTCACGTTATAGTATATCATAAGGTATAATAGGATTACGCCCGGTTTCTCGTAGACCGTTTTTCCTCAAAATTGCGCGACAGATTGTCAAACTCCTTTTAAATGTAGTTTTGGTTGCTGGAAGATTCAACTAACAGACTGTCAGCAGTTTGTCAAGATCTCCAATTCAAACCTCAGATCAATGAAACTCTTTGTTCCTCCTTCCTCCAAGTTTTCAACAAACTGTCAATGTCAACAACTCAACAGACCAACGTGAATTTAACGTTTGGCCTAAGGATAGAGACAAAGCTATGTGCTAGAGGGAAACAGTGACTGAATGAAAATGAGCGAATGCGAATTAGACGTGAATTTCACTCTGTGGGTGTCTGTTTTCAGGAGACAGGTCGGACGGGCGAGCTCGCGCCCGTGGAGAAAGGAACCATTCACACCAAGAGACACAGCGCCGAGGACCCGGCCAAGTCAGCGTGAGTGCTGCAGTACACAGCTTGTATAATACAACTCGATTTTATTCAAACTTACATTTTTCCCATGTGGGAAGGTACAATGTGCATTGTGCTCACTTTTCGCCCGTTATGAAATGATCCATTTAGCGTGACAGGTAGCATCGCCGTAGCAATAGAGTGAAGTAGGTTTCCCCACTATGATTTTCAACACCGTTAGGGTGTTCTAACCGTGTACTAATAACGGTCTTATTATATTAAAATTACCTAATATAAAATTTACATACGTAGCTGGATTTTTGTTGCTGACGAAGAAAGTTCTATTCTTCTCTAGGGGGGTTGAAGTGCCTGGACGTGGCCCACATGTGCGGGGCCTTTCGTTCAGCCAACCCAACTCCTGCACCAGCTGGTGTAGGAGGTCTGGATGTTCAAGGAGCTCATGGGTCGATGATGCTTCTCCTAGAATAGCCATCCTGGTTTCAATTGTGGATGGACATGCCAGCCAGGCGAAGGAAGTTGGTACCTCTTAGTTTGCGCATCATGGCGAAGTGTTTTACTTGCTAGCCAGGCTGTAAACGGTGTTGTGCGTGTGTGTCGCAGCGGCGGCAAGGCGGCGGAGGCCGGGGGCGCGCGCGCAGCGGACAAGCGTGCGTCGGCGCCACCCTGCGCGGAGCCCGCGCCCGACGAGGAGCCTCCGCCCTCTGACGGGGACGCCACGCCGGTCAGTCACCACACCACACACTTAGGCCGGCCAAATACAGTCGGAATTCTTCCGATTCGGAATTCCGAAACGGGATTCAATCCCATACAAATCCGCGAAAATTCCGAACGGAAAACTTCAGTACCCATAGATTTGTATGAATTTACTGCGCTCGGGATAATTCCGGCTGTATTGTGGCCGGCCTTACGGTGTGGGTAGCAGGAAGAATTACGCATCGAAAAACTATTCGACTTGAAATGTCAGTGGCTCTTGTGTACAATCTGAACTCCAACACTTTTTCGATCTGGTAAATATTCCTGCTTGACCCACAGCGCTGCTTCAGACGAAATGGCGACGTCGCCAGCTACGTATCCAAGCAGTTGATATTGAAATGTATGGTACCCGCCGATCTTGGACGATGCCGGCTAACCCGCGGTGAAGCATTATGGCCGTGTTCGTACGCTTTCATACTTGCCAGCGTAATATGCCGGGAAATCTGTTTGAATGTGTTACCGGTTAGCCGGCTTCGGCTGCCCGGCTACCAGTATGTGTGAAAAGGTACTTACTGAGCCACCAAGTTATCTAGAGAACGGCCGAAACAACTGACGCTACTATGAAAACGTCACTTCGATATCCTAAGAAACGACTGCAGGGGAATAGGCTCTCAGCCGATTCTCCTCAGTCTCAATTCTCAATTCCAAGTGGTTTCCCAGACCGGCCTGTGTCCGGAGATGACGTCGACCCCAGCCCCGGGCAGCGGACCGAGCACCCCCTTTGAGCCCCGCCTAGACCCGCCGCAGCCCCGCCCGCTGCCCATGCCCGAGTACGGGGGGTACTTCGCGCCGCTCACTGAGTACCTCCCTGATAGCAGCCAGCCCATCTCCGGGTTCCATCGGTGAGTTCTCTGCACTAGTTCTGGTACTCGTAATAACGACGATCGGTGCATATAAATACTGCACCAGTAGCGGGCCCAGTGCTAGTGGGTTTTATCGAGGTGTGTGGCAGCACCTATAAATGTATTAGCAATAAGCAAATGTACTCAGTCACGCGTAAGCATTCAATTGGAAATATAATTATTTATCAGAAGAAATTCACTGTTTTTTATACCTACACCGCATTATTGAGGTATGGTGAAGGACAGAGCTTTATGAAGCGCATATTATTTAAAAAGATGAGAATTTAATGTTCAACTATTTATATTTTCTAAAGCCTTACCCCCTAACTAATAAAAAGTTAATCTGAGCGGCGGAACAGTGTATTGCCGCTCGGAATAGTTTATTATAAGGCGGTCAGACTAAAGACGGCCGTATAACCCAACCGAATCCAAATGTTTATTGGGACTGTTCGCTGTATCTCTAACAAATGATGATGATGGTAGGTGCAACGTGGCGGTGATGCTGCTCTGCGACGTGGTGCTGGACGGCGTGGAGCTGGACTGGTCCATCCACGTGCCGCTCATGCTGCACATCGTCTTTCTGGGCATGGACCACAACAGGTGACGATAGTATACACCGCACCGCCCACACATATTCACTTACTAATTGAGTACCCATTTTCTAACTGAATATTCCATAGACGTAGAGATCAGTTCTCACGCGCAACGTGTCAATATGGTACAAGCTTTTGATAACAGATCTTTAGTGTGACAAAATCAAAAACACCCTCAAAACCCGGCTCAAATCCGAACACTAGATAGATAGGCAGTTAGTAGAGTGTGTGTTGTGATCGCAGATGGATTGTGCACCAGCACTGCCGGCAGCTGCTGCTGAACCTGCTGGTCGCAGTCGCGGCGCACCACGACCACCTGACTGTGGCGCGCGTGCTGCTCGCCAGCCGCTCGCAGCAGCTCGGGCTGAGCGTGGCGGCGCCGGCGCTGCCGCTCACGCAACACAACTTCACGGGTGAGCCAGCCCGGGAATACGAGAGCGGCAACTCGGGATTGCACCGTCAGCTTACTTTTAGAGAATTAGAAATTTATGTGTCTAACTATAAAACCCCCGAAACGTTATTATAAACACTAAAAACGATTTAGAAAAACTTATCTAAGAACCATCTTGGACTCTTCTACCATTTATAGAAAACCGCATCAAATTCCATCCACGCTTATGACCTCTAGAGCGTCACGTCACGGACAGCCATACAGACAGACCGACAGATGCTTCATACGTAGAACACTCGGGAAGAACACACTTAATACGGCGGGGTGATCGTTATTTTCTTTTTGTAAAGCGTATTATTTGTATCAACAGAACCAGATCCCGTGTTCGACAGCTACCTGTCATGCGGAGGTCACTCACCCACCCGATCTCAACAGACACAGTCGCTCAACTCCGACCCACAAACTACGCCCGAAGGTAACCTGACTGACTTTGTCGAGAAACACCCTACTAGAATCTTTGCTAGTCAATATTATGAGGACTGATAAAGCGAATGATATCCGTAGTGATTACATTAAGGCTAGGCTAGAATTGTTGTATATATCGGCGTGATGATTCTACGTATTCTACGTTATATCAGAAGTTATGTCGGATTCACAACTGCTAATGCCATGTCAGACTATTGTACTGTCTCGTAGTAACTATCCCGTAATTATAAAAGTATTGAACCACTAATCGTCATGACAGCTAACATCACACTAAATAAAATCGTTTTCATGATCAGTATATAAATAACTAGTGACTCTGTGAGCTGTAGACCTCGCGAGTATGTCGGTGGGAAAGCTGAACTGCTAACACACATAAAAAAAATAACCCAAATAATTTTCTTTCAATAACACATACAAACTTATGAATGTACCTGGTTACGTACATGCAGTATGAAAGTAGCCGCACCAATAACTTTGTAAACTACATTTCGCGATCTTTAATACAACCTATTGACTTTTTACTAAAATTATATAGTCTGTTTCACTCTCATGGTCTTTACGAATCCAACGACACCTCATTTGTTAATATCCATCGAGCCAGTTTGGGTTGTAGCGATTTTTATACATTTTAAAACCCCATATCTCCGCCATTTTGAAAAATATCAATAAACTGGCTCGAGTGAAAAAATTCTATTTATTTTTCCAACCTGCTCACAAAATTTCACGAGAATCGGTTCATAAATGCGACCTGTAGAGGAGAACAACCGGACATACGAAAGCATTTTTGCCCAAACCTGAAACAGAGACGCTTCGCTCGCTTCGCTCGCTCGGTCAATTAAGATACTGCATCATGCCTACTGATGAGCAAACACCTTTACGGCCTTAGGCGCAATCCCTAATGGGCCTGGCAAGTTGAGACACGACTAGGCCAAAGACTTAGATAGAAAACACAAC
>OY735254.1:10895370-11108912 GCA_963457715.1 Argyresthia albistria
GGGAGTGCGCGTTGGAGGTAGGTGTATTTACATAACTTATACTATATGGGACCCTTACTCACGACCCCTTACTCACGACCCCTTACGACCAACCTAGATATATCGCCCCGTTTGCGATCAAAATGCAAATCAAAGCGGACGGAGATATGCGGTATCGACACCGGTATCTCAACTATGGAGATGATCTTAGCACGAACATTGGGGGCCAGTGGCATGATTCTCGCGCATTCGATATACGGATATCGATACCTATATTGAGAGATTCCCATACAAAATCACTCCATATAGGTGTAGATATCGTATATTGAAGGCGCGAGAATGATGCCGCTGGAGATGCCGAGAGTGGTGCATGAGACCGATAATGGTACTATTAACTCCAGCGTGGTGTGACATTCCAGGCGCTAGAGGTGATGCGGTCGGGCGAGGAGGTGGGGCGCACGCTCTACCGGCTCATATTCCAGATGCTGCTGCTGCTGGAGACCAACAACAAGATGGTGGTGGCCGTCTACCAGGCCGCACTCGACAACAGGGTAAGGAGACCTACCAAGTTATCTGTCTGCAAATGGTATCTCGGACGCAAATTTCAAATATGGCAATACTAGAAAGCCACTAGCGACACCTGTCATTTTTTTTTTAGTAAAAACTAAATAGCGATGGAATCGTAAGGGAGACGAGCAAATGGGCTTAACTGCCTATTGCCACAGATACTATAATATTATACTAATACAGATAGACCACCTAGAACAAAATATGACACCGGCGTAAACTGAGATGCTACGATAGCTTCTTTAGTTCGAAGCCATTATCGCTTGGTGCAGCACCATCGAAAAACTGCAAATACCACGAGATGGCGCTAAGATATATAGGATTTATTCTAAGATTAGCGATTAAGATAGCGAGATTACCGCGAGGTTACTTGAGCACCCTGTGCTATTGCTCACCTCTGTAGACAAGACCAATGTCCATTTTGACAGTTCTTAGTTTATCTGTTTCAACAAATAGACAATATGGCGGTTCTTGGGTGGAGTGGACTCCACAGTGTTGCTACTATCTACCACGAGCTTTCAGTTTCATACCTCACTGGCAAATGATCACTGTGCTTCGCAGCTTTCAAACTATCTTTTGGTGAAAATAATGCCGCCATTTTGGTGAAAATAATGCCGCCATTTTGGAAAACACTTCTGATTACTAGCGCCCTCATGTAAACCCCACTTAAATGCCAGAAGATCGTCGGATGGCAGATGTCTGTAAAATTGGTAATTTTAAAATGTTTTGGATATATCTGACAGCTTGTTTAGAATCAAGGAAAGTTTGTTTATCCTCTGTATTATCATGCACTCGTAGCTTGAAGAGCGCGGCGTGGCTTTTGTCGCGGGAAAGTGAGGGACAGAGCTATTCGCTGTATATGTCTACGTCCCTCCCACTCCCGCGGATAGACCCGCGCCGCGCCCTCATGTTATTGGGGATGGAAGTCGATATCATTTTGACTCTTTGGCTGTGTAGACATTTCTGGTTGTTCACAATCTCGCCGCTCGCAGGGCGTGGAGATGAGCCCGCTGGTGGTGCCGATGCACGCGGCGCTGCTCAGCACCTCATGGGAGTCGCTCGCTCACGTGGCGGCGCCTCGCGACGTACCGCTCACACAGCTGCTGCAGGAACAGCGGTCAGTGACTACACACACACACACACACACTCGCTCACGTGGCGGCGCAACGCGACGTATCGCTCACACAGCTGCTGCAGGAACAGCGGTCAGTGACTACACACACACACACACACGCTCGCTCACGTGGTGGCGCCGCGCGACGTACCGCTCACACAGCTGCTGCAGGAACAGCGGTCAGTGACTACACACACACACGCACACATACACTCGCTCACGTGGCGGCGCAACGCGACGTATCGCTCACACAGCCGCTGCAGGAACAGCGGTCAGTGACTACACACACACACACACACGCACACACACGCTCGCTCACGTGGTGGCGCCGCGCGACGTACCGCTCACACAGCTGCTGCAGGAACAGCGGTCAGTGACTACACACACACAAGCACACATACACTCGCTCACGTGGCGGCGCAACGCGACGTATCGCTCACACAGCTGCTGCAGGAACAGCGGTCAGTGACTACACACACACACACACACGCTCGCTCACGTGGTGGCGCCGCGCGACGTACCGCTCACACAGCTGCTGCAGGAACAGCGGTCAGTGACTACACACACGCGCACACGCTCGCTCACGTGGCGGCGCCGCGCGACGTACCGCTCCTACCGCTAGGTCGGCTCCCAGAAAATGCAAAGAGAAAGCGTGGCCGACCCAGGAAAAGATGGAGCCATGAGATAGGTCTATACGATAAGGACTGGAGGGAGACCGCTCAGGATCGGATGGAGTGGAAGAGGGAGAGAGAGGCCTTTGCCCAGCAGTGGGACATAGTAGGCTCGTAATAATAATAATTATTATCTCATGTGCCTGCAGACTGGAGGAGGCGGTGGCGGTGGTGCGCCGGCGCACGGCGGAGCGCATCCTCGAGCGCGGCGAGCCGCCCGAGGACAACGTGACCAGTCTGCTACATGTGCATGCGCGCGCGCTCATGCAGGAGCACCCAGGTACGCCCAGCTACACCAGGGGACACCCAGCTACTTCCGGGAACACCCACCTACTTCCGAGAATACCCAGCTACTTCCGGGAACACCCAGCTACAACCAGGAGGCGTAAAATATTGTCATTTTCGTATGACATGTCGTAAACAATTTGCGACTACGCTTTGGATTCGCATGGGCGAGTATTGGGCCCAAACTACACCCGAGAACACCTAGCAAACCCAGCTACAAAAGGGAACACCCAGCTACACCCGGGAATTCCCAGGTACCACCTGGGACACCCAGCTGCTCCCGGGAACACCCAGCTATTTTGATGCTGCATACTTATTTCACCCTAAATGATTCTCATGCATCAATTTAGTAAATTACTTTAAATGCGAGTTAGTACTAATCTCTCGACAATTTTGATACTCATTCTACAGATATTTCATATGGTATATCAAAGATTGGAGCAACGAGTTGTAATATTCCGAGCCTAAACGGACCTTATACGAGTTTGCTATCGATACTGATATCACTATCCTCTGCCTGCACATGAGTTATAACTCACAAACACTTTCCAGATATGGTCGCGATCACGCGGCCGGTCAGCGAGCTCGCCACCAACCCCTTCATGATGGAGAGCCTCTACCGGGTGTCTGTGGCACTAGCTCAGCCCGAGCCGCTCATCTGATTGCTGGCCCCGCCCGCCCGCCGGCCCCGCTCACCCTCCGCAAAGGGCAAATAGACTCGTGCTAAGCGCTGGAGGCTTTGAAGGTTTTGCGACGGACCACGTAGGTTAAATGACGTTCCATTGGTTGCGAAATTTATAACACGTGTGTGTGTAAAGCGAGCGAATATTGCATTTTACTTTTACTAATTTTGTGTTATCGAGATGTACAGTCGAGTTCATTAATATATGAGCAATGCCAAGACATCAAATATAAATAGTACATGAAAGGTTACATAAATATCTGAGCAGTTTCGCATATGTTTTATTTATATACATTTATATTTGATGCCTTGGTATTGCTCATATATTAATAAACTCGACTGTACTAGCGATAATAGGCTTGTGGCCAAGGTAATCCAATAAATCTAGGAACAAGTTTTAAGTTGAAGCATTATGTACAAAATGACTTGTCATTCTCAGAATTGTATATTTCCAGCAGATATATTTGTCAATTTTGTGCAAAAAAAGACAGCAATTGATGACACTTTTACATGACGTCATTCTGTTGTTATTTCATAGAACTCAGGAACGAAAGTTCCGTTTTGACAGTTCATAAAAAGTATCTATTTTGACTTGACAGGCCACAAGCCTATTATAGGGAACATGTTTTTGAGGTGATAGGTGTTTTGTATGGCTTTTGAACAATTTAGGTGTTACCGAACTGGAAAAGTTCAAACACTGACAACGATACGATGTACACTATCTACTCATTTTTTACACACTTCACATTTTGATCTACAAAGTGAAGTTTAGATGTTTAATCTTGATTTACGCCTGTTACTAGCCCGGCTGGTATGTACTAGAACTGGTTTATTGGTAATAGGATTTATTTTCTTTGAAATGAAATTAATGTATATTAAAATCTTAGAACAAAATAAACTAATTTATATTCTAATTAAATAGTTAGCTGTCATGGTTCTAAAGGTACCAATATAAAGAATATAACTTACCACGACCTTAGCGATGCAGTTTATGATCCTACACCTAAACTGGGCCGCAAGCGCAAGTTACCATGACTGTCACACGAGCGTTGGTATTAATAGGTAACATAAAGCCATTTAGGCTGTGGTATATTGACCAAGATATATCATTATAATGATCCTGATCAGTATTCCTGATAAGTTATATGGTGCCATTAGAATTAAATATGTTATCGTTGCTTGAAGTATAACTGTACTGTACAATGAGGATGTAAGTTAAGGATGAATTTTGGCAGTTCGGGTCGCGGTTTTAGTACCCAGTTACATGTGCAGAGACAGGCCTTTACATTTTCTTGTTAACAAGAAATTGTGCTGCCACAACTACAATTCCTAAGATCTGAAGATACTTGTTGCATCATCTATATAAATGTATGGATGCGCTTTCCCGAATTAATATTCTTACTACTCAAGTACCAAAAAGTGCCCCTTTTGGAATTTGTTGGCATTTTGCATACAACAAGCAACGGCTGTCAATGTCACTACACTTTTAATAAAGAGAGTTTTGGCTCATCTCAAGTGAGGACATTTTCAAGCGTCTTGTTTTGTCACGACCCTAGAGTCTGTGGTCTTAAGTCATGTCACGTGACACAAAGCGATACACTGAAATCTACAACTGGCTTTGCTTTTTATAAGTATTATATCTGTATTAAGTGACTCGTAGAAGCTAAGCTATTATAAAAGCATAATTACTCAAAGCAGGGTATATTAGATATCAAAACTAAAAGATGGTGCGCTCACAACTATAGTACATATTTTAATCTGAAGTTTTGTATAACACTTTAAGCCTGAACTGACACTTCCGGTATTCCGGACCCATGGAGGTATGATGGATGGATGGATGGATGTGCTCGGTGAACGAAAAAACGTGCCGACAGAGACAATAGCTGATATGTCGCTCGAGCAGCGAGGGTCTCCTTATATCACTCCCCAGTCCGCTCCAGCCCCGCAATCCTCTCCCTGGGGCCCGATGCTGCTCTGAGAAACGCACTTATATTGGATCGCTATCGCATCTAAAACACCCAAAATGGCGTCATTTGGTATGCTCCTAAAGAATCGCAAATAGATCGTAAATAGATTGCAAGCAAAGCGTATACGATTATCAACTTCATTCTGAAACATTATGTATTATTTTATTGCCATTCTTCTATTATGATTTGATTACTAATAACTTCGCTTTCAAAGCTTATACTAGTATTTATATTTTAGCGGATCGATGTTGATTGATTTGTTTAAAATTATTAAATATGCCCCAAAATCCAGCATACACATACAGTGGTATAAGAAGTTTCCAAGCACGTATGTTCGTTCAGAGCCGGAATGTGTAGAAAGTAATGCCGATATCATGATATCGGCATTACATAGTGTACTTTTAGAACCAACCCCTACCATGACCAAAGATAGCTAACAGATCCCTGTAATGTAAACAAATTGTAGAGCTCGTCTGAGCTGAAATGACGCGCCCCACTCATTGGTTTTGTATGACAAGTAAACACGAAACCAAGGAGTGGGGCGCGTCATTTCAGCTTAGACGAGCTCTAGCGTATGGTGACCAAACAAGATATCTAAATCGAAACTTTAAAGATTGATCATTCTATACCTATTACGACATGTATGAAATACGTATGTACCTACTAGATTACATATGTTTGAACGAAAATGCATTACGTATGAATGAGTAGCATAATTTAGTTAAATTTTAGTCTGTATATTGTGTGAGTTTTTGAAGTTTGTTCTCAACAAGTGATCTCAGAGGCATCGCGTCGGTTTAGCTGCAGTTAAACCTCTAGCGTGAGTTATTAAGAAACGCCAACTGGTTTTCTTTAAATAAAGGTATACGGAGTATACTTTACTTATTGAATAGATTTAAAATCATACTATAATAATATTACATTACTAACTTATTGTACATGTCTATTCTATAGTCAATCAATTAACATAATATAGTAGTTTATGAAACTGTTGCATAATGAGGGGCATTAAAACACGAGTGGGTGTTAATAGTACCTATCCCACGAGAGTTATCATACCTAGTTATGTGCAGTTTTACACTACTTTATCTACTCTCATACTTAAGCGTCTCTCATACAAAAATCTAAGTTAAAACACAACAATATATCTATCACCTATCATTATGTATTGTATTTATTTCGGATGTATGCGTTAAGTGACGTGTGCTATTCGTGTTCTGCTTTCACTAAGGTTCATTTAGTCTGCACACCTATCTTTGTTTATCCTGAACTTACCCATTGAATAATGATTTGCATAAGGTACAATTGTATTGTACTCGATGTCTTGAAAACTACCTCGAGATTTACCTTTAAATATATTGTTTCATGGATTTATAGTATATTAATTGTTGGATACCATGTAGTATAATGGTAGTATACATTTTTGGTTTTTGCAACTGTATTTCGGTATTTTATTTTTGTGGTATTACTACATTTTTAGTTATACTTTCGTGTATTTTTTTGTTTGTATGTAACTATTTTTAGACTGTTTCATTGTAAAAAGCAATCAAAGTGTCTGTAAGTAATCAAAATGTACGATGTAACTTAACTGAATAATAAAGATTAATTCTTCAATTCACAATTATCACTTTATTAATTAGTTTCATGGATGTGTAGTTGAAGGGAAAAATAAATCTAGGAGAAACCATTAACGAACATCGATAAAAACATAAATAATTCAAACTATTCTGTTACTATAAAAACTACTACGAAATAATTAGATTTGACATGTAAATAATTTTATTTACACTTACGTAATTCAGACAGTTTACATGCTAACTCTTCAGTCCATTTTGTACACGCACATGATTATCTTTTATAAACCTGCCGATACATAAACGCTACGTATAAATAAACTGCTGATATCAAGCAGTCTGCGTTGCTCAGTTCTTAACAACGACAATAATATAATCTGTGTTTACGTTACAATTATATAATAATATTAAATTCGTGATAGACAATGCTGACATTTATGTATGTACAATATATTTACATGCAACATGTTGCATGATTCTATCAACTAGAGAAGCCTCATTACAAACGGGAGCAGCGGGCTAAATAATAAATCAGAAATATGAAAATATTACGATATAAATTATAGACTCACAAAATAATGCAGTTAAAATCTAATGAATACAGAAACGTTTGATGCTTATCCTTAACAAGTCTCTATTAATACTATCATAACAGAGATCGAAGATGAATAATTGATTTATGAAACTCTAATAACAAAATAGTCATTTATAAATTGATGATTTTAATTCAACTATTAAAAAGTCATAAAACATGTATAAAACTTCGATTTAAATTGATTATGTTTACATCTAATTATACAATTTCATAAGTATAAAACGTCCCTAGGTCGGGCTCTCTACATCAGTTGTGTTTAGTTTTGTTTGTTTATTTTGAAAGGTTTGTCAACGTCATGATTTTAGTTCATGTTTTCACCAATAGATGGAACTATCCAATTTGTAACTCGTGATGTTGAGTTGTTCGCAGTGTCGGTTAATGTCGGCGGCCGATCGAAGAATTAGGCAAATCAATGAAACGATGAAATCTCTAAACACTGCGGTAGCTTAGTGCGCTCGCCCCCGAATAGTCTTCCTTCGTGTTCGTTTGACAGACATGTATAACACAAAAACATCACGTAGTGTTGAATAAAAATATTAAAAATGCTTTCAAAAAGACATGACGCCATATCATGATATGTCCAGTAATGGCTTGGCCGTATCATGAAATGGCGAGGCAAATCATTATGTGCCCAAATCTACGATCAGCCGCCGACATTAATATGGTTCAGGGCTTACTAAGAATAAATTGTCTCTTGAAGCAGTAAGAAGTGTGTGTTATTTCGTTAGTAAAGGCGCGCCTAAACGGGCCATATTTCCACTGCAATATGTGGCTGGCAACTATTGGTGTCTTTTTCTAACATGTGAGTAAGAGAGGGACACCAATAGTTGCTGGCTACATATTGCAGCAAAACCTGGCCCGTTTAGGAGCACCATAAGTTAAACAATAGTCAGTGCAAGCTAGGAGCATGGCGCACCTAGCTCACCCCTGTCAATTTGTTCTGTACAAATATCAAAAATTAATTACCTACTTCTTTTTCGCAGAATCACACAATGGAGTAAGGTTATGTTTTAAAACTCTTAAATTACAGATAGACAGATCTTTTTGAAAAGGTACACCACAAAATAATGAGGTTTAGTTGTTTCTAACATGTTATACCACATTGTTCTACAGCATTAATCGCTCTGTGGTAACATTTTCAGAACAAAACAACGTCTATACTCCTAATAAAATATTTTTCTCTAATAAATACTTGACAACTGAAGTCTATCCCATAGTTCACTGCATAAAAGTAAATAACCGGCCAAGTGCGAGTCGGACTCGCGCACGAAGGGTTCCGTGCCATTATCTATAAAAAAACCGCAAAAAAAATGTATGGGAGCCCCCCTTAATATTAAATTTCTTTTGATTTTTAGTATTTGTTGTTATAGCGGCAACAGAAATACATCATCTGTGAAAATTTCAACTGTCTAGCTACCACGGTTCATGAGATACAGCCTGGTGACAGACGGACGGACGGACGGACAGACGGACAGCGAAGTCTCAGTAATAGGGTCCCGTTTGGCACCCTTCGGGTACGGAACCCTAGAAAACAGTGATACCGTAGTAAAATTTGTAGTTACACTCGGTAGTATTTTTTTAACCGTTAATAAAAGACTCGTGTCACAAAAAAACATATCCTTGTCAAAGATAATAAAGTTTTAAAACTTATACGAGAAAAGGATTAAATAAAGTACCATCGTAGCACACACATTTTTTCCCGGAAGTAAAATGGTATTAATTGGTTTTTACGTGTTGACAACACTGAGGTGTTCTGAGGCCGCGTCCATACTGAACGGTACAGTTGCATGCGATTTTCTTATTGACTGTCGATTTCTGTTTATAGTGTTGCATACTGCGACGATTCATGTGGAGTCGTCGCATATGTCCTCTTCATCATCATCGTCATCGTCACTTCCATCTTGGACATTGATTATAAAATGTTCTGTTTATTCTGTACATCGACAGTTTATCGAACAAGCCGTAAAAGAACATTTGATTCTTGAAATATTGACATAATTATAGAAAAGACAACAATGAAAATATTGTGGTACAGTATGTATGGCATGATTTTTTAATGTGTTGCTTTTGTATATAATATTATTATAGTTTGTTTCAATTTTTTTTTGTAGAGGGGGATGTATGTACCTGCTACCTATTAGCAATAAGCAAATGTACTCAGTCACGCGTAAGCATTCAATCGGAAAAATAATTATTTATAAGAAGAAATTCACTGTCTTTTATATCTACACCGCATCACCACAATATGATATTTTTAAACTTAAGTTCCTTCTTACGTCACATGTATTTTTAAAAACACCATCCCTACGAACTTTCAATCATGATGACGTTCTAACGGCGATAGAAAATATCGTGAGGAAACCTTCCTTGCTTCCATTAGAAAATCGCATGCGGCCTATGCCAACTGGCTAACTTTTTGCAGCGAACTGGGATAGACTTTAAATAGAAGGACTAAAAACTTATATTGTGTACAAAACAGCAAAACTTCGAGCCATAACTCCTCCATAATATAAATGAAATACACTATGAAATTTAATCGGTGATCAGGAGTAGAAAAATATGAATATCTTGTTAAAATTAAACTTAAGGGGGCTGCGACCGCGTGAATTTCCCATACAAATGTAATACAAAAAAACCGGCCAAGTGCGAGTCGGACTCGCGCACGAAGGGTTCCGTACCATTATCTATAAAAAGCCGCAAAAAAAAACCATGTTGTATGGGAGCCCCCCCTAAATATTAATTTAATTACTTATTTTTTAAGTAAATAATCAACTCAATATATTGTGAACATTTTAAGCGTCTACCTACTACCATTATCAATATCGAGCAAAAATGAGCAAAAAAATCACGTTTGTTGTATGGGAGCCCCCTTGATATTAAATTTCTTTTGTTTTTTAGTATTTGTTGTTATAGCGGCAACAGAAATACATCATCTGTGAAAACTTCAACTGTCTAGCTACCACGGTTTATGAGATACAGCCTGGTGACAGAAGGACGAACGGACGGACGGACGGACGGACAGACAGCGAAGTCTCAGTAATAGGGTCCCGTTTGGCACCCTTTGGGTACGAAACCCTAAAAACGATTTGAATTTGAGAACTAGTTCAAAGCATTGACTGTTAATCGGATTTATACACTGTCTACGCAGGTTCCTGGTCGTATACCAAGGTTCTTATTCAAATTACTTAAAAATATTTTTAAATTAGTTGAAGAGGAACCCTGGTATACAGAACAGGAACCTGCGTAAACAGTGTATAAATCCGATTAACAGTCTAAATGCTTTGAACTAGTTCTCAAATTCAAATCATTTTTGTATTACGTTTTGCTTATTAGGCGAGGTCTCACACAATGTACCTCACTGTTTAATTAATAAACAGTTAAAACATAAATAAAATAATAACAATAACTACTTAGATACATGGTGGTCATCCTACAAAAGACTTCTAATCAATTCACTCATAAATTGTCATTGCCCTTAACCCCTTCACTCTCATAAGCTCTGAAGCACACCGCTCGAACGACCGAACCATGGCGAACTATTGTTATATAAGATTTATCGACGAACCAGTTACATTATAAAAGAGGTTGTAAGCTTCACAGATAGATCAGTTGGGTGACAAGGAATAGGATAAACTTTAAGTTTGTTTACATGTAATTACGACTTCTACCTGATCACCGATTAAATTTCATCGTGTATAATGCTGCAGCTATATTATCGCGATAGAATTCTTAGTCCGTTGTCGCTATCGAAAATCGTTCTTCTGCTACTACGATAGTGCCTGGCCAATACGTGATGACTTCATATATGATGATGACGTGATGAATTCGTGATATTCATTTCGCGTGAAAAAATGGACGAGGCGTCTCGCTGTCGACAGAGTGCGCGAGTGTGGCCAACCACACGATCTTTGTCGCGATAAACGTCTTTGATGTGCGGCAATATACGATCGAACGTGGCTAGACGCGACAACGGAGATATTCGCGTCATCGCGACACAGTACGCCCGCATGCGTGTGATTGTGCGGCGGCGGCGGCGAGTGCCATTCGCCGGCCAGCCTCCGACGGGCGCGGTCGCTCGTGCCGCTCAGTTGAACAGCACTGAGTTGGGGTCCTCGTTGTCCATTTGTTTCACGTGGCGCAGCACGTCCTTCTTGGTGATCACGCCGAGCAGCCGACTGCCGAAATTACGATTAGTTTACACTGTTCTGTAGTCTTCGCGTGAAGAGTAGGTATTAACCTCCCTATGTGCTCAGCACGCCTACCAGTCTACGTCGGGAAGACTACTTGACATGAGTCAAACAAGGCTCGGTCGTCTCAATCTCGGACAATAACGTTCTCTACATCTCTTGCCCGACAAGATAAATTGACATGTTTTCACGACAAGGGCCTTTCACGTGTGTGGCATGCTGCCTGCCTGGCCTCAACCAGAGTGAGGCGCTTGCGCGGTGGCGACGGTGAGCGCAAAATATCGAAAGTGTGAAGACGCCGCTTGCGTCCATACTGGAATGACAAGGCGGGCAATGCTACAGTATGGCCCCGCACCCGCCACCGCGCAAGTCACCGCTCCGAGCCCTGAGTTGCGGGGTAGGTGTTTATGGATTTGAGTATTGCATTTTGGCATGGTGCAGCATATTTCGGACAAAGTATTTAATTGTTTTGAATGTTCTAAATAAAGGACAGAATCACCCAGGAGGTAAAAGAGGCAACGAAACCCTTGTTTTTCTTGTGAATTGTAGTTTCGCTGTCTGCACACGTAACTACTGAAAATCAACTGATAGTTACACGAATCAAGAACAAGTCTATTTTTAGCTGGTAATAGTAATGACCGTGTAGACAACTTTGACGCCGCGCTGTGATTCACTTATCCATGTGTACAGTTATTGAATGAAGAGGCTTGTTAATTTAGGTTGGGTTAGGTTAGTACAGTCTTTCAATGATCTGTTGATGAGTGACGTTTACAGGTTTGTTGCAACTTAATGCAACAAACCTTTCACTCCTCCACCTGTCACCGCGCGCCAAAACATCGTTGGAAACTAATAGTAGTTAGCAGTAGTCTGCGCATCACAGAAGCTTGTCGCTCACCCGTTGTGCGTGACGAGCGTCTGCCTCAGACCAAGCTTGCGGAACATGTCGACCACGGTCTCCATGGGCGTCTGGTCGGTGACCGTGATGGGCGCCATGTCCAGTATGATGTGCAGGTTCAGCGGCGGCGCGCCCGCCACCAACCCGCCGGGCGCGCTGCCCGCGAACAGCGCCAGCGACTGGCCGGTGACGCCGTGCGCGTGACGCTTGCCGTTGTCTGCAGTAGGGTATTATGGCTTGGGTGATGAATGAGTAGAAATTATATTTAAATTTTGTGAAACCGATAAATGCCTTAAAATCATTAATTAATTTACGATATTGCATTGTCGCGCGGAAACGCTAGCCGCCATGATGTTTCGCTCGTGACGTCACTCCATTAGAAAACACACGACGACTGCAAAGTCCAAGTATTAATTTACGTCGATGGTTACTATGTTCCGAATCGCGCGGGATCAAAGAGGGTCTTATTCATAGATATTTATTAGACCGCTCAGGTTCGTAGTACGCTCGTATTGACATACCTATCGCAAGGTTGAGGTCCCTCCTCAGCACGAAGCCGACCAGGTACTGCGACTCCTTGGAGACGACCACCGGGTACCCGTTGTGCTCCGTCTCCTTCAGCAGCGTCTCCACATCTTCGACCGTCATGGTGTCCTGCGTGATCACCGCCAGCGTCTCGTTGCGTCTGCGGCGGACGGGAATGGAATCATTCATTGCACACGAATGAGAGATAACGAGTAATGTCAGTACGGCGAGCTTATCTAATGGAATGCTTGTCTTAGGGAATGTAGGCGGCATGCCAAAGTTACAACAATACAAAAAGTTTGGAAAATAAAAACAGTTAGATTATGGGAATCAATCTAACAGTTTGGATTTTTTTTTACAAACAGTTCGATGATCGGACAGGGTGAAACCAACGTATATTTGTGTATGTGATATTGAAAAGTATTGTTTGGAAGTTTGGTATACTTTGATGATGTTCTTTCTTGTCGTGGGTATCGCCAAAATTGGCCAAGTCTGGCAGTATAGCTATACCACAGATACTATAATATTATACTAATACAAATAAACCACCTAGAACAAAATATGACACCGGCGTAAACTGAGATGCTACGGAAGCTTCTGCAGTTCGAGGCCATTATAGCTTGGAGCAGCACCATCGAAAAATAGCAAATACGATACCACGAGATGGCGCTAAGATATATAGGATTTATTCTAAGATTAGCGCAACTTAGAAGTATGTTATCTGAAACCAAGGCGTTTAAAGTACAAATCTTACTCCGCATGCCATCTCTTTCTTACGAAGGGTTACTAATTCTTATTTGTATGGGATGAGCACACTGTGGCTATACTAGGTTATAATCGCCAAACAGAAAAGTTTTGTCATCATATTTCGAATATAAATCGCCTTGCAACTTCGCAAACTGTAACACAATACTTAATGGTTGTACGCTTAAATTCGGTTAGATACGCTCCAGATAAGAAAAGAGAAATGGAATAAATTAAAAGTAAAAAAACATTTTTAAACAAAGCTTTTATTTAATGCCCTAAAAAGAAGAAAATAAAATTTCAATTCAATCAAATGCGTCATTTTATTACATTACACAATTTATACGATGTAAAAGCTTGTTGCGGGATTTATCTCCAAGTCTGTGCAAATAGGTGTCTAAGTCTACACAAGTAAATCTCGCAACAAGCTTTTATATCGTATAAATTGTGTAATGTAATAAAATGACGCATTTGATTGAATTGAAATTTTATTTTCTTCTTTTTAGGGCATTAAATAAAAGCTTTGTTTAAAAATGTTTTTTTACTTTTAATTTATTTTTAACTTTTTAGTCTTTATCATTACAGGACAAAACATCTAATCTAGAATTCGAGTGCTTGTCAAGACGAATCAAATGAGACCAAACACGATACAATTGCGTCGTTTGGTAACAGAGTTCCCATGGCCACCTTCCGGCTCCAGCATCAGATCAGCTCCATGTCATAAAAAATATTCTAGGACCAAAGTATTCGTCAAGACGAATCGAACGAGCCCAAATTCGACGGGCTTGCGATGTTTTATGACAGAGTTCCCATGGCCACCTTCCGGCTCCAGCATCAGATCAGCTCCATGTCATAAAAAATATTCTAGGACCAAAGTATTCGTCAAGACGAATCGAACGAGCCCAAATTCGACGGGCTTGCGATGTTTTATGACAGAGTTCCCATGGCCACCTTCCGTCTCCATCATCAGATCAGCTCCATGTCATAAAAAATATTCTAGGACCAAAGTATTCGTCAAGACGAATCGAACGAGCCCAAATTCGACGGACTTGCGATGTTTTATGACAGAGTTCCCATGGCCACCTTCCGGCTCCAGCATCAGATCAGCTCCATGTCATAAAAAATATTCTAGGACCAAAGTATTCGTCAAGACGAATCGAACGAGCCCAAATTTGACGGGCTTGCGATGTTTTATGACAGAGTTCCCATGGCCACCTTCCGTCTCCATCATCAGATCAGCTCCATGTCATAAAAAATATTCTAGGACCAAAGTATTCGTCAAGACGAATCGAACGAGCCCAAATTCGACGGGCTTGCGATGTTTTATGACAGAGTTCCCATGGCCACCTTCCGGCTCCAGCATCAGATCAGCTCCATGTCATAAAAAATATTCTAGGACCAAAGTATTCGTCAAGACGAATCGAACGAGCCCAAATTCGACGGGCTTGCGATGTTTTATGACAGAGTTCCCATGGCCACCTTCCGTCTCCATCATCAGATCAGCTCCAAGTCAGAAATATATTGCATTGTCATCCGACTTATACACGTATGCGAAATTTCAGCTCAATCGGATAACGGGAAGTGGGTCAAATTCAAGCCGACATTTTTGACGCGAACCGTGATACCCACAAACAAACAAACAAACAAACAAACATACATACAGTGCAAGTTTAATAAAAGCTTTTAAAAAGACCTTCCAGAAACCACAGGTAAAGATATTCATATGATATTTACGATAAAACGCGTAGTTAATAAAAACGTAAACCATCAACACACGATGCTTATAAACCATTGCTAACAATGAATGAATATAACGTGTGCAATTTTGGCGCAACATCGCAGGCGCAGCAAAAGTTTACATGATTCCATTGCGTGGTAAACATAATATATTGTAAATTTTTCGCTGTGCATCAACATTATGGAAAAATATTCACCAGAATTGAGTACGCTCCGGGTAAGCTCGCATGTATTATATTTAAAAACTAGCTGCCGACTGACGCACATGAAGAAATATAGACGATAAACGATGGCTACTCTATTTATACACAACTCTACGCCAACTATGACCTTTAAATGATTTAAGGTACCTAAATAAAACTGGAATAAAAACATCATTTCATTTATGCTCAGTAGTACAAGTTGTCGAAAATTAAAAAATACCTAAGTATAGAAATATCTTTTCGCAGAATGACTTACTTAGCATATTCGCAATAATTCGCACACATAGTAATTCTGGCACATCAGGATAAAAAAACCGGCCAAGTGCGAGTCGGACTCGCGCACGAAGGGTTCCGTGCCATTATCTATAAAAAACCGCAAAAAAAATGTATGGGAGCCCCCCCTAAATATTAATTTAATTTTAATTTAATTATTTATTTTTTAAGTAAATAATATACTCAATATATTGTGAACATTTTAAGCGTCTACCTGCTACCATTATCAATATCGAGCAAAAATGAGCAAAAAAATCACGTTTGTTGTATGGGAGCCCCCCTTAATATTAAATTTCTTTTGATTTTTAGTATTTGTTGTTATAGCGGCAACAGAAATACATCATCTGTGAAAATTTCAACTGTCTAGCTACCACGGTTCATGAGATACAGCCTGGTGACAGACGGACGGACGGACGGACGGACGGACGGACGGACGGACGGACAGACGGACAGCGAAGTCTCAGTAATAGGGTTCCGTTTGGCACCCTTCGGCTACGGAACCCTAAAAACATGCATCGGAATCAGGTCACTAACACACAGGGTTACTTTTGGACCCCAAGCCAAAAGTTACTATTATTTTAGGGACATCATTCTGAGCAACTTACAATAAGAAACCGATTTGATCAGTGCAACTTTACTTTTCACTTCTCCATACAAATCAGCTGACCCACTCAGGCCAAAATGTACTGGGAAGTGAAAATTAAAGTTGCTCAGAATGATGTCCCTAAAATTATAGTAACTTTTGGCTAGGGGTCCTAAAATAACCCTGTATAAACATCCAACACTCTGACCCGGTTTTTGTGGCCTATGTGTGACTTCACCCCGATAAAAGTATGTATACTTACACTCGTGCTATTTTTCGCAGAGCAGAAATTCAAAAGGTTAGATTCGCAACGGAAATATTTCACTTCGCCGGCGCCTAAGGCTAAAACAGCCTTTAGCAACAAATTGCTCGGAATGACGAGTATTATTGCTGTACGTTTTTTCACTAGCTTGTTTGTCACGAGTGTCAGCGTGACTTCGCTTTACCATACACGTAATTTTATTAATTTTGCTCGATAGAAAAGTCTCCTGAAGTTGCCAGAAAATCTGTCTGTCACAATGTTTTATTTTACAATTTCGCAACGCATCTGAATTTGTGTTCTTGTTATTTATCTAATTATTATAAAAATGGCACAGTATGTTCCTCAGTTAGGTCGGCTTTAACCTTTTTTATTTCTTTTATTTAATTTCCTCTAAAAATAAGTTAAGGATGAAATTTCAAGTTCTGATTGCCTAAGGCCCGCCCTTAATTAAGTATGAACAGCAAGCATCCATCCGCATGCAGCAAGTTGGGCGTTGAGCAGTTGGGGGAGCCACCAAAATTAAAAATACTGAACGAAGTGGAACTAGAATGTGTTCAGGAAGCTTACCACAACCTTTCTACCGATTCAATTTAGTAGGTATCAAAACTAATCCGATGACCGTTTAAAAACCCAGGATTATTGGAATAAAAATAGGTAGGTACAATGGTGATGTTGATACTTTGATACATTATTCTGTGTCCTAATACGTTCTTTTGCCCGTTCCGTGTCAGCGCCGGAGACGTCTGGAGATAGTCGGTATTATGGTGGTTCAGATACCTCTGATCCATTGACAGATTCGCGAGTCGTTTGTTCCACCCCGAGCCTTTTGGATCGCGACGATGATACGCAAAGGAGGTATGAGTGTGGGTCCACCCAACTTGGAATCTAAAAGAATCCAGCATCTGCCCCCCTACCGCGCACCCGCTGTCGGCATCGGCATCGTGTTTAAACGCGCAAGAATGAACTTTATCATTATGACAATATGGCAAGTTAAACACGAAAACTGATGCCGACAGCGGCTGCGCGGTAGGGCCCCTGTTCAACCTTCAACACCTACAGTTGAGTGAAGGTATCCTCTTCTTTACGACATTTATTGCGGTCCTAGGCCAATAGACTGAACCCGGCATGAGCCGTGATAAGGGATGATTTATACCCGGGACGGGCCCGGCGTTTGAAACGTTGCATACATTTTGCCCCGTCCGACCCACGGCCACTGCACGCCCCGGGCACGGATCATGCACTGTGTAATATAAACTGCTTCATACAAAATGTAGAGAACGTCTCAAAACCGTGCCCCGACGACCCGTCCCGGGAACGTCGCGTCGGCATGATTCTCGCGCCTTCGATATACGGATATCGAGACCTATATTATATCCTAAATAAATAAATAAATAAATATTGACAGATTCCCATAGAAAATCACTCGATATAGGTGTAGATATCGTATGTCGAATGCGCGAGAATCATGCCACTGGTCACCTAGACAAAGTTAATAACGCTACGAAAAAGAATAGAAACGAAAACTCAAAATGTATGCGATTTGACATTTGGTGACGCTAGCGTAGCGTGACCAAACGAAAAAATCATAAATATTCTTAGCGTATCGTGCTAACGATAATAACGTTTTGCATCTTGTCTAGGGGGGCTGACGTAAATCACCCCTAACCCTGACCCCCGCGCACTCACTTGGGCTGCATGACGTCCGCCGCCAGCGAGGTGTGCTGGAACTCGTCCTTGCTGTCCAGGAAGGGGTAGCCGTTGAGCGCGATGTGCGCGTCGTAGATGCCCTGCCGGCCGAGCGCGTCGCCCACCCACTTGGAGGCCATCGCGGCCGCCATCAGCGGCATGATGTACCGCACGCCGCCCGTCAGCTCGAACATTATCACCACCAGCGACACTGCGGGGGACCGAGCAAGCTACTTTTAGTCGAGGCGTCACAGATTCATTTGTCATTTTATACAAGGTCTAAATGAATTGGGTGGAAAAATGAATATTTTTCACGCTAGGTGGCGCATTCCCGATTGTACCTCAGTATGACACGGGAACTGTCAAATTGTGTGTAGTTTTTGTAAACAAAGTTTAGAAACTTTCCAACCTGAATGCAGTGCTTTCAAATGTAAAAGGGAAGGAGATATTTATTACTACATATTATAAACCGTTAGCGAAACGTAACGTCGAATTCTTTGAATGTTTACCTTTCTATCAGATGAGCTTTTCTCCCTCGAATCTCAGTTTGAAGCTCACGCACGGTCATCAGAGAATATATTTTATGGTTCTTTATCGCAATAAAAAGCACAAAAATCGAAATCCTGTACTTGACACTGACGTAAACAAGGTACGGTCACCAAAGCGCCATCTGGGTTTTAGCTGTCTCTGTTGCTCAGAATGATGATAGGGCCCTGACATTCTTATTGAATGTTCCTCTGCCTGTAACCCATTTAAATAGCTACAGTATACACAACCTCGGTAAGCACCCTCTCATTGACCGAGCGAGCGAAGCGAGCGAAGCGTCTCTGTTTCAGGTTTGGGCAAAAATGCTTTCGTATGTCCGGTTGTTCTCCTCTACAGGTCGCATTTATGAACCGATTCTCGTGAAATTTTGTGAGCAGGTTGGAAAAATAAATAGAATTTTTTACTCGAGCCAGTTTTTAGATTTTTTTCAAAATGGCGGAGATATGGGGTTTTAAAATGTAAAAAAATCGCTACAACCCAAACGGCTAGATGGATATTAACAAATGAGGTGTCGTTGGATTCGTAAAGACCATGAGAGTGAAACAGACTATATAATTTTAGTAAAAAGTCAATAGGTTGTATTAAAGATCGCGAAATGTAGTTTACAAAGTTATTGGTGCGGCTATTTTCATACTGCATGTACGTAACCAGGTACATTCATAAGTTTGTATGTGTTATTGAAAGAAAATTATTTGGGTTATTTTTTTTATGTGTGTTAGCAGTTCAGCTTTCCCACCGACATACCCGCGAGGCCTACAGCTCACAGAGCCACTAGTTTTAGTCCATTATTAGAAACCATTTTCAGTTCTAAAGGTTTCAAACTTGTAAAAATAACAGTAAATAACCGCTAATGTGATATTAGCTGAGACACCTTTCAGATCTAGTCAGTATGCTTTTGTATTGTCCCGCAGAATGGCAATGCGCCTGATAGCTCCGTACATTTGATGAATATTTGACAAAACGTAGCCCTTATATCTGAAAACATAATGGTCATGGCACTGTCAGAAGCCTTGACATTATGCGGAGCTTATACGGGCTTAAGATAAGAAAATACATGACACACCAATTGTTTACCCACTGCTGGGTGTGGTGTGCCTCTTGGCACAGAACCTATGGGGGGGTGATACTGACCTGTCATCCGTGTGACGCCGCCCAGCACAGCCGCCGCGCCCACCATAGCGTAGAGGCCCGGCGTGATGCAGTCGTCGCCGGTCGAGCACTCGCCCGAGAACAGCCAGATCTTCGGGTAGTTGTATGCCAGCTGTTCCACGCCTGAGGGTTTGCGAAAACGTACAGATCTATTACTATACAGCTCGAGTATTCTATCGCAAGCTATTCCTAACGAAATGTTGAAGGATGTTCAAGTCCAAAGGACGAAAAGACCCGGAGCCTTTTTTTGAAATCGCTCGTGTGATATAATTTTAAAACGAGCCATCATAACGAATGATTTTCGTTCGTTATATTCATTCGCTCTGCAACGATTGGTCAGAACCACTCGTTGCGCAAGTCATACGAGCGATTATATCACACGAGCGATTTCAAAAATAGGGCTCCCGGTTTGTTTCTTGCCAGCGCGGCGCGTCTCGGCTCCGTCGACGAGCCAAAACCAGAATTTCGCGCCCTCGCTATTGCTATTGTCATGCGATTCTGTACGCGACTCTTGGCCTAGATCTTTTGTTCTGTTTTTTCATAGGTTTTGAAAATAGCGGGCGATGGACTCGTTCGTACGAGTTAGAATACACGCAGATCACAGAATCACGCAGCTAGCTTGGTTAACGTTGTAGCTAGATCTAGCAGCTAGGGTGGTTATCCTAGCAGCTAGGGTGGTTACCGTGTTATCCCGGCTCTATATCGCTAGCACAGTATACTTAAAGAGCAGTAGTAAATCACAGGCCGTTTAGGAGCGTTCGTTACCTACTTTCGCTTGATGCGCAGGGCTGTGGCACGTTTGTGGCTTGGCATACCTACCCAAAATACTAATTTTGCTTTTAAGTAGGTACCTATGCAAAGTATTTCTGTTACAGTTTAATAGACAATATTTGTTTACACAAAGTAATAATATTACAGATCGTTAGGTATGTGTTTCTAGTTTCCCATTTCATCGAATATTTTAATACTTACCACTATACTATACCTAAAATATTTCCTTGTGAGTATAACAGTTGCTAAACTGCACTAGGTTGGTAGGTGCTTAGTTACAAGCCTAAAAAGATAGCTCCGGATTTGTCCCAGTGTTATTAAGGCATCCATATACACAACAGTACACACGTTGATGACATAGTGGTGGCGGTAACGAGTGAGAGCGAGCGAACACGGCAACGAACGGCGCGGCCCCGATTGAAGCAGTCTCCATCATTCGTGCATACCGAACACGCGCGCATGTGTGCAGCCGTGCGATGTACCTTTGTTCGATGATATCTACTGATCTATAGTGTATCGCTAGTCTGTCCAAACTCACCGACACCGACGATCCTGCCCGCGATAGCGCCCAGCGCTAGGCTGGGTATGAACAGCCCGCACGGCACCTTGATGCCGAAGGTGAAGATGGTCATCACCAGCTTCAGAACCAGCGCGAGGGTGAGCAGCCAGAGCGCGCGGTAGACGCCCTCGCCGGCCGCCGCCTTCTCGATGGCGCCACTTGCGTCCGTGAAGTTGCGGTGGTAATCGCTGCAACGGAGCGAGTGTTCGCAACACTATACTCAACTCAGGTCCAGACTGTCTAGTGTAAGTTGGCGTGTGGCAAAAAACGTACTAATTTTGCCAGTTGTGATGACAGTTCTCAAAGCTTGGTCGCTTGTAAGAGGCGCCGCCACAGGAACGCCAACTTATACTAGACAGTCTGGAACAGGCTAGTGTCTTGTTGTCAAAATAGATACTTTTTAGGAACTGCCAAAACAGTACGTTTGTTCCTGAGTTCTATCACAGATACTATAATATTATACTAATACAGATAGACCACCTAGAACAAAATATGACACCGGCATAAACTGAGATGCTACGGAAGCTTCTTTAGTTCGAAGCCATTATAGCTTGGTGCAGCAACATAGAAAAATTGCTAATACCACGAGATAGCGCTAAGATATATAGGATTTATTCTAAGATTAGCGCCACCTAGACGTATGTTAAAAGAAACAATGGCGTTTAAAGTACAAATCTTACTCCTCATGCCATCTCTTTTTTACGAAGGGTTACTAATTCTAATTTGTATGGGATGAGCACCCTGTGGTTCTATGCAATAGCACTACGTGACGTCATGTGGCGGGTGGCATCGAATGCTGTCTTTTTTACACAAAATTGACTTCATAAAATACAACTGCTGGAAATATACAATTCTGGGGTTTGTACATAATGCTTCAACATCAGACAGGTTTCTAGTTTTCAGGGTTCCGTACCCAAAGGGTGCTAAACGGAACCCTATTACTAAGGCTCCGCTGTCCGTCTGTCCGTCATCGGATTCTACAGCACGAACCGTAATAGCCTAAAGAGTTGATAAAGTTTTACAGAATGTGTATTTCTATGGCTGCAATAACATTAAATACTGCAATACGCGAAAAAAGAGTGTTTAGAATTAAATAGTAGGTATTAAGTCAATTTCCATACAATAGCGCCTGACATTTTTTAATAGCAAGACACGACTGACGAGTTTATTGATGGTATTGCCGTTTAGGCACAGACAACGATCGTGCGGAAGCCTTTGTGTGCGAGTCCGACCCGCAGTTGACCAATTTTTTTGACTACCTTGTAAAATACCCAAAGATATATCCAATAGACCGCGCCTGCGGGGAAATGCGGCTCGCCAAACGTTTGTTGTATTCAACAAACGTTCGCATGCGCAACCTATGTACGATGACGGGCCGCCAGACAGTTTCGCAGCGGCTGACCAACCACAGCTCTCTTACCTCGTCCCCCGCCGCCCGTAAATTGGTGAGTTGTGTTTCAAAGGAAAATGTATCTATGCGCTCTCCACTGGTTAAGTGCTCCCTGAATTCCATATAGATACCAGCTACTTCTGTTTCACTATTGAAGTCGGACAAAGGCGGGCCTCACCACAGCGGGTCAGAGTTCGAGATCCCGCACTGGTTGAACAGCAGATAGATCAGCTGACTCGTGTTCATCCTGGTGTAGGGGTTCGGGTACGCGATGATCGCCGTCACCAGCGTCACCACCAGCACTTCCGTAACGGGGTACTGCCCCAGCTTGGAGTACTTGCGGTAGCGGCACCAGTAGATGTTACCCTTGATGAAGATCGTCGCTATGATGCCCTGGGGGGAAATTGTTGCCATTTTTATGAACGTCGTCGCAAAAAGTGTTGTAAGTTAGAAGGGTTTTTCGTTGGTATTAGACTTTAAGGTGATGGATCTTAGCCAAAGATTTATAAAATCGGTTCGGTGGTTGAAAGGTCATGCTTTACAAAGAAACAAGGGAACCAAATTGGATTGATTAAATGTTTTTTATTTATTTTAAATGGTGGACAAGTGGTCTTACTAAGGTAGTATTATTATTCATACTCCATGTACGTAACTGGGTGCATTCATGTAATAGGCTTGTGGCCTGTCAAGTCAAAAAAGATACTTTTTTGAACTGTCAAAACGGAACTTTTGTTCCTGAGTTCTATGAAATAACAACAGAATGACGTCATGTAAAAGTGCCATCAAATGCCGTCTTTTTTTGCACAAAATTAACTTTATAAATCTGCTGGAAATATACAATCCTGAGAATGTCAAGCCATTTTGTACAATGCTTCAACTTAAGACTTGTTCCTAGATTTATTGGATTACCTTATCCACACGGCTATTGTTCCTACTCTGCTCTCCACAACGACTCACCCCGATAATGCCGAGCCCAACGAACGGTATCAGCTCGAAGAAGATCCAGGGCTTGTTGTACTCCACGAAGAACAGCACCGAGTGCTCGTTGCCGAACGGGTTGATGGAGCGCAGGATGAACGCCGCGATCAGCGCGCAGAAAAACGACCGCCACAGGGTCTTCAGAGGGAAGTAGTACGACACCTGCCGACAGGACGTTAGATAATAGCGATAGAGTATTGATAGATAGAGGAATTAATAATCGGCTAAGTGCGAGTCGGACTCTCACATTAAGGGTTCCGCACCATCGTATAGGTACCGCCATTGTATGGATGGCGGTACCTATACCTTTTAACCCCTAACGCGTAGTTAATAGAAGCGGTTTTCCTAGGTGCAACTTTTACGCTTTGCTTGTTCGCAACAGTTGGCTTTTATTACCTACGCATTAGGGGTTAAAACTTCATGGGCGTGAACTGTCAAAACGGGCCTTTTATTTTGTAAAGACTGTCTACATTTTGTTCTATGTGTCGCCTGTCATTGTTTTTTCTCCAAATAAAAAAATAAATAAAGACAGACACGTTACCTCCTCAAGGCTGAAGAGCACGCCGCCGATGGGCGCGCCGAACGCGACCGACACGCCGGCGGCGGCGGCGGCCGACAGTATCTCGCGCTTCTTCGCCTCGTTGCGACCGTACTTGCTCGGGAACAGGTACGACAGAATGTTGCCTGCCGAGGGGGAATGGTGGGGTTATAGATATATGTATATCGGTTTGCTGGTCGACAGGTCAGGTAACTTATAGCAGTTTTTCATACATACAGCCTTATTTTTAGTCTAGACACAGATATGAATAATAAAATAATAATAATAATTATTATTATGAGCCTATTACGTCCCACTGCTGGGCAACGGCCTCTCTCCCCTCTTCGACTCCATCCGATCCTGAGCGGTCTTCCTCCAGTCTTTATCCCATAGACCTAACTCATGACTCCATCTTTTCCCGGGTCGGCCACGCTTTCTCTTTGCATTTTCTGGGAGCCAGTCTGTGGCTCTCCTAGCCCAGCGATCCGGCAGCATTCGAGCAACACGGCCGGCCCAGTCCCACTTTAGTTGGGCAGCCTTCTGAGCTACATCTATTATCTTTGTCCGGGAGCGCAGCTCTGTATTCCGGATCCGATCTAAAAGCCGAACACCGAGAATGCTGCGCTCCATGTTTCTCTGACAAACTGATATGTCCCTGATAATAATACAACCGAATTTAGAACCCCCTGCTTTTTTTAAGTCGGTTGAAATCTGCGTCAACTATGCGAGCTAAGCTAAACTAAGCCAGCTAAGATTTCGGTCTGCAACCGGTAAGACTGTGCTTTTGCCTCTCGAGCACTTGACCGACGAAAGTGGCGAGAACTAGCTCAAACCCAGGCCGCGTGATCAGGAATCAGCTGCATCACACACATAAAAACAACCAAGACCTGGGTGTTTGTTGTGTTTTTTATTTATCCACAACACGGGCATCAAACAAGGGAACTCTCGCATGGTAGGCAAAGCTACAACCGCAGCTGCAGCGGTCCAAGGACGCCAAGGTATGTGCTCCAAAAATGATGACCTCTTCTCGCCGGCACAGACGACGTCGAGAAGCGTGTGACTCACCCAGGCAGCTCGCGATGTGCACCATGGGCCCCTCCTTGCCGAGCGACAGCCCCGACGACACCGACAGCATCAGCCCCACCGACTTGATGATGAGCGTCCACTTGCCCAGGTAGCCGCGGATGATGAAACTGTGCGTAAATAAACATAACATTTATAAAATCTTTTTCCTTGGCGGTCATAGGCCTCGTCCTAATGGGCTCGCACTGTGGCGGCGGCGGGCGCGCAATATCGAACATACGAAACCGCCGCTTGCGCACATACTGAAGTGAGTAAGGCGGGTGTGGCTAAAGTGCAGCCCCGCCGCCACGCCCGTCATAGGCCTAAATCACCGCGCATTCACTCTGGACGAGGCCATAGTGTTGTCAAAACGGGGCAAATCTGTGTGCATAGAAAAATATCCCTTACAGTGGGCTTTCACAACAAACGATAGAACAGGCAGATAAAATATTCCTCAAATTATATAATCTACAACAAGGACTCAGGACAATCCATGAGACCGAGTGTCAGGGCGTTTGCACATGATGCCGCAGCGGCGGCGAGCGTCGTGTGTAAGACTCCATACAAATCCAAGGGGGACTAGTGCAGGCGGCATAATGTGTAAAGGCCCTTATGGGTCCCCGAGACGGTCAAGTGCGCTTGACAAGTCTACCGCGTATCGTTTACGGCATAGCGTAGCGCAGCGACGTTACCGTGATGCGGTATTCGGGCTTGATGACAATGGCGTTGGCCGGTGAAAACTAATTGCAGGTGGCGTTAGCATGACTTGTACCTACCTCTTCCTTCAAAACTGACAACTCGATCTCAATCATAGGGATGCCTGTTTTTTTCATTCGAATCGAATCGTTCAAGATTGAATCTATCTGGCAAAGATCGAAATAATCTTCGTAATAAAAAAGATGGGTTTACTTTAAGGAAAAAAATCTAGTCTACGCGCCCATATTGCTCTGGGTTATTAAACATCTAAAAAACGCGGCATTATTGCTAATTTTGTTGAAAATGGTTAAAATTGAATACTAAATCTGTTTGTTATGGGTAAAACTGATGCTAGCGCCACTTTGACCGTTGCCAACTCCATTGATATCAATAGACGTGTCAAGCGCACTCGATCGTCTCGGGGAGCCTCTTAAAGGTATAGTAAAGCGAGTTACCCGCTGAGTATGGTCTTGATCTCGGGTATCCCCGAGCCGCATGCGTAGGGCGCGAACATGCGCACCAGCGAGGCGGACAGCGCGGCGAACGTCAGCGCCCAGACGATGTAGAGCAGATAGCTGATGATGTAGGCGCCGGCGCCCTCGCGCGCCTCGCCGAACACTTGCGGCCAGGTCAGCCACTGAACACATCATGGAAGATTAGGCCTCCGCAGATAGCGTCTGGCTATTTAGAATTAAATCGCAAAGCGCGGCAAATTAAAAAATTCTTATGCTTGTAACACCGTATATGTTACCGGCAAAAAATGAAATCTGCCATTCTTCAGTGTCTTCGTGTGTCTTCAGGTCAGTTTACCTACAGATGTATCCAATGACGGTTTTCATACTTTGACCTACATACAGGCTGTAACAGCAAGGGCTGTACAAGCCGAAAGAGGGCTGTTAGGGACATCGGTAGTAGTATACATCGGCGCATGTTGTATGGGAGCTCCCCCCTAAATATTAATTTAATTACTTATTTTTTAAGTAAATAATCAACTCAATATATTGTGAACAGTTTCAGCGTCTACCTGCTAGCATTATCAATATCGAGCAAAAATGAGCAAAAAATCACGTTTCTTGTATGGGAGCCCCCCTTAATATAAAATTTATTTTGTTTTTTAGTATTTGTTGTTATAGCGGCAACAGAAATACATCATCTGTGAAAATTTCAACTGTCTAGCTACCACGGTTTATGAGATACGGCTGGTGACAGACAGACGGACGGACGGACGGACAGACAGCGAAGTCTCAGTAATAGGGTCCCGTTTGGCAGCCTTCGGGTACGGAACCCTAAAAATTACGTATTCTAAGTATGTTTGTAAATATCTACAAGAATAAAGACATTTGATTTGGCTTTTTGATTTCGTACCTGCGAACAGTTCCCATGGTCGAATGTAGTCTCGTTGCTAGACCAGCAGCACTGCTCGCGGTTCAGCCAGAACGCTTGCGGGCAGATGCCGAACTTGAGGTCGGTCATCCACGAGGCGCCGATGTCGATGACGCCGGCCACCACGCCCGTGCACACGCCCACCAGCAGCACGCACACCCAGCCCGACCACGCGTCGTGCGCGCCCTGACACACACTCAGCGAGTCAGTGAGTGAGCGAGTAAGTGAGTGAAATGATATTTCACTCACTAACGCTGAGTTTCACGAAACCAATTTTAAACTGAAGAAATGCTTAGCAATAGCACAGGGTGCTCAACCCATACAAATTAGAATTAGTAGCCCTTCGGAAAAAAAGATGGCGTGAGGAGGATTTGTATCTCAGAACAATATTTGTACTTTAAACGCCATGGTTTCAGCTAACATACTTCTAGGTGGCGCTAATCTTAGAATAAATCCTATATATCTTAGCGCCATCTCGTGGTATTTGCAATTTTTACTACTACTACTACTATCGCTACTCGGTGGTAGTAGTCGTAAAACTGGGCCAGAGGCCCAAATAGGGCAGCTTGATAACTTCTGACAGTCGGATTGGCTAATAGCCCGGGACCCCTCCACCAACCCGCACTGAGCCAGCGTGGTGGAGTATGGCTCAATCTTTCTCGTATCTGGGTAAAGGCCTGTGCCCGTCGCTGGGGACATTAATGGGCTACATTTACTTCTAATACAGAAATCCGCATCAAAATCCGTCCAAACGGGGTGGAAAGGCGATGATACCTTGATGAGGTTCCAGAGCGAGTCTCCGCGCTTCTTGACGATGAGCCGGTGGTGCATGCGGTCGCGCGCGATGTCGCGCAGCCAGTCGATGGTGTGGAAGTCCTCATACTGGCCGATGCCCGGGATCTCGTCGGTGTCGGCTGGCGGAGTGACGCACACACTCACTCAACACTCTGTATACTCTACTAGCTATACCTCGACTACGTGGTAGACATAAGGGTCTTTAGGATCAACGCGAAGGTCAACTTTACAGCGGTCGAGCTATAGACGGCGAGTAGCACTAAACTTTGACAACTCCGTACTTTATATGCAGTTGACAAAAGCTATATTCCGGCCGCTGAGAGAAAGCGATCCTGACACATGAATATGCCCCTGTCTGTCCCACGCTACTTATCTTATATCTCTATCTTATCTCTTTATTTCTGAGTGAGATAGAGTGAAAAGTAGCGCGGGACAGACAGGGACACATACATGAGTCAGGATCGCATTCTCTCAGCGGCCAGAGTATAGTCGAACATTCAGTAATATAGTTAAAATGAAATGTAAAGTAAACTTTGCCCAAGGCACAGCTACATACATGCTTTTGCAAACTCACACAGAGTAAACTTTATCAATAATAATAAACGAGATAAGTATTTCAATAAGATTCAGCTTTGTCAGATGATACAAATATGTAATTTACTCACCCTGCATGCCGGAAAATAGGACAGAGTCCCCTGGAACAAAGGTACGCACTGTATGACTTATGATCTCTATATAACGTATGATCTCTATATAACGTATTCTACGATCAAGAACAGTGAGCACTACTTATCATTGTCGCGACAAGATCTCAATTGTATCAAATGGATTCTATTTACACTAGATAAAGAGATGCTACAAAATGATGTAGTTATTGTGGAAAATATATAAAATGTGGTTAGATAAAACAAAAGACTTCAAGTGGCTGATTTTGCACATAAAATATAAAAGTTATAAGCTACGATGTGGGTGTGTGCTACAACACCATCTATAATTTTATAAACACTTGCAATCAAGGTGAGCTACTATTGATGAAACGGAATAGATGTATCCATAATATCAAGGTGAGATACCCAAAATATATTCAGACGGTACAGTTAACAGAATAATGGACAACACAAGCAGGTACACAATTAAGTGAAACAAAACATACACAAATTGCATGCAATACCTTCATCATCACTATTGACGAGTGGTACAGTGTCATTTTGTTCCATCATAATGTCAAATTTAATATCAACGACACCAAGAATTAAATACACACGCCATATTACAGTTACACGTTGTGAATGAATCTATTATCGATACTGTCCTGCTACCTATCTAATCTACGTTTGAATAACACCTTATCGAAGCGAGTTAAAATAAAATTGGTAAATCACATTTTTAAATCGATTTATTTGTCGGCAGCTGTTGATAGAAGCGATGCAGTGTCTCTCATTGTGGAGTGGACTGAAGTGTATCTCGGTTCAAGCCAATAAGGATCTAATAAAAGTCAATAAAGATGAGATCGTGGGTGCCATATCCGCGCCAGTTACCTACAACTAGCGTCTAAACTAAACTAAACCAAACCATTACGGACTGTCACGCGGAAGTTTCCGCAGCAAAAATGTACAAAAAAATCACGATTTTAGGGTTCCAATCCTTAAAAAGAAAAAAAGGAACCCTTATAGGATCACTTTGTTGTCCGTCTGTCTGTCCGTCCGTCTATCCGTGTGCGTCACCATCATTATATCAAGAACGCGTGGACGTTTCAAGCTAAAATATCAATTGTTAAGATAAATCACATAAATCTGTGAAAAAATCAACTTTCTAGGTCAACGCAATCGAACGATACGACCGTTTATGCTGTAAAATTGTTGGATTTTCATAGTAATCGCGGTGGACCCACAAGCAAGGTCTTATAACACAAGTAAAGGGAAAAAGGTGGCGGACGGTAGGTATGCCAATAGCGTTACAAGCCCTTTCTGTCTTTCTACAAAACTTTACATGGATGACACGCCTACCTATATTGATAAAGTCGCTAGTTAGTAGGCTAGGGCTATTCATTACTGAGAGTGGAACGACAGTAGTAAGGCCGTGGGGTGAAGCGAGTGACCCTTACCTACTGAAGAGCTGAAGTACTTGGCGATGCACACTGAACAGAAAATACGTTCAATATCAATTAACTACAAGGAAGGCCTCCTACCAACTCTTAAGGCAGGACACAGTACTGCCTGCTTTTTCGTATAAGTTTTAGTACGAAAAAACAGGGCAGTACTGTTAAGGTCTGCTTTATTGCCCGCCTTCCACTGCGAGTGGAACGGACGTTAAGACGGCGCCGTAGGCAAAAGCAGCCTTTAGCAAAATACAAATCGCTCGGAATAATAAGTATTATTGCTGTACATTTTTTCACTAGCTTGTTTATCACGAGTGTCAGCGTGACTTCGCTTTCCCATAAACGTAATTTTATTAATTTTGCTCAATAGATAAGTAAGGAACCCTTATAGGATCACTTTATTGTCCGTCCGTCCGTCCGTCCTTCTGTCCGTCCGTCCGTCCATCCGTCCGTCCGTCCGTCCGTCCGTCTGTCTGTCTGTCTGTCTGTCTGTCTGTCTGTCTGTCTTTCTGTCTGTCTGTCTGTCTGTCTCACCGCCTGTTAAGACTTTTTCTAAGAAACGCATGGAGGTATAAAGTTGAAATTAATATCGATTACTCAAGTCTGTGATCTCTTAAAGTTGTGAAAAAATTAAACTTATAGGTCAACGCAATCAAAAGATACCGCATATGTCTCAATTTTGCTGAAATTGCTTGATATTCGCAAGGGAATCAAAACCTAGAGGGTACTTCCCGTTGACCTAGAATCATGAAATTTGACTCGACGCAAGGTCTTATAGCACAAGTAAAGGGAAAATGGAAACTGTAAATTGCTTTCTTTCTAAAAAAATATTCAATTTGGTTTACATGGATGACATCACACTTTTGTTTTTTTATGTGGAAACCTAATTACACGTGTTACGCTCTCCAAGTGTGATCGGAACCCTTGGTGCGCGAGTCCTACTCGCACTTGGCCGTTTTTTTATTTTATTTAATTTCCTCTAAACATAAGGGATGAAATTCTAAGTTCTGATTGCCTAGGGCGCGCCTTTAACTCGCTATGGCGAACTGCATATAAGTGCTTCCACTGAAAGAGTTATTTTGTATGCAGCCCGGTCCGCTCAGCTCGCTGGCTCCGCTTCCGCTCATTTGCCTTTTTTAGTGGAATAAGAGTTGGTATTAAGCTTCCCGTTTCATTGCAGGTGCGTCGGTTTTTATTCCCGCTTGATGTAAAGTAAAGTATTATTTATTTGTATGAATATAGGTTTACATCAGTTCTTACAGATAAAATGTCACAGAGTTTCGCTATATATTCTGCCATGTATAGACATACAAATTTTATATTACATATGTAAGTAAATAAATTAGCAAAATTGACATATTATTAACAATTATTATTGGTGATGGCGCTGGTATTCTAAGAGTTTTATTTTAATTGGGTTCTACGGCCCTGGGAACTAGTTCTTTTAGGCCTAGTAGACAGAGTAAGTAAGAGAATTTCGTTCATCTGGAGTTGGTGCTGTTGGAGTCACCTCTTTCAAGAAGGCTCAGCACAGGGACAAATTAGAAGGAAAACTGAAAGCTATACGCAGATGGCGCTTCGTTGACATTAGTGTCAAGTGTAGGGTTTCATACAATTTGACAGATCCCGTGTCATACTACGGTACAGCTGCGAATGTGCCACCTAGCGTGAGATATTGTCAGTTTTCCTTGCAATTTGTAAATCAGACACAATAGGTTATATAAATTGAATATGACAACATTGACAGAAAATCTCTCCAGGAACACCAGCGCCATCTGCCCTGACTTTTGAGAGTGGGTGCGCCATTGAATAGTCTCTCAATGCACGTGTCTTCTATTAATTTTGCTGTCCGTCAGTTAGCATCCTGTTTTAATTAAGCGATCGTAAGGCCCATTCACACAATCAGCAAGGTTATTTAGAGAGAGATAGCTTACTAGAAGTACGGACCCGAAGGACAATAATCGGCCAAGTGCAAGTCGCGACTCTCACACGGAGGGTTCCGCACCGTCGTACCAAAAAAGTACAAAAAAAACACGTTTGTTGTATGGGTACACCTTTACTTTTTCAATATTTTGTGAAGTTCAGAATTTGTAGTTGTAGCGGCAACAGATATGCTGTGAGAATTTCAACTTTCTAGCTATTACGGTTCGTGCGGTAGAGCCCGCCGACGGACAGACGGACAGCGGAGGCCCTTAATAGGGCCCTAGGAGCACTAAAAAGCGTCAATTCTCCGCTTCCAACACTTCCGCTATGCTACATCTCTCTAGATCGCCTCGCTGGCTGTCCACGAGTGTCAACGAGACGCTTCGCTTGCTACTCACAGTTGGGGTCCCCCGAGGAGCCGCGGCCGGGCGGGAGCTCGTAGAGGCCGAAGGTGCCGTGCCCGGTGGTCGCGGCTGGCAGCTCCTTCACCCCTGACGCACTCTCCACCGAGTCCTCCTGACTGCCCTGCCCGGCTTGGGAGCGGCCGTTCGATGAGTTTGTACCCTGGAGGAAAAGTCACGTTGGAATGCAGACTATTGTATAGCTCCACAGATACTATAGTATTATACTAATACAGATAGACCATCCCGAACAAAATATGACACCGGCGTAAACTGAGATGTTATGTAAGCTTTTTCAGTTCGAGAGCGTTATCGCTTGGTGCAGCACCATCGAAAAATTGGAAATACCACGAGATGGCGCTAAGATATATAGGATATATTCTAAGATTAGAGCCACATAGAAGTATGTTAACTGAAACCAGGCTCAGCCCCCCTAGTCAAAGTGAAACGCTAACCGTTGCGAAACGAAACGATACATTTTTATGTATGCGATTTGACATATTTTGGCTTCGCTAAGGTGATGTCACGTAGCGATTCCAAATGTCAAATCGCATACATAAAAAGTTATCGTTTCGTTTCGCTATCCTTAGCGTTTAACATTGTCTACAGGCAGGGGCCGATATGAGATCGAGGAACAGTAGTAAATCCCACCCCTATATGTATAGATATAACTTTGGTCTCCCGAACGTTCGGAGTAAGACTTCCATGCGCATTATTACTTTGGGAGAACTGTAGCTTAATGATAGCCGATGGCCGAATGGACTGGCTTACAGGGTTACCAACAGATGCGCATGAGTTCCTTTGGTGATGAAAGTAAAATTGGACAGGTCATGAATAATAATTACGCCTGAATATTATCTGTCTTGAATGGGCGCCCGCCACTTACATAATGAAAGTACCTAACACGAATACAAAGCGTTCAGTATAGTCATGTTTATTGTTTAAGCTATATTTTTTCAAAATTCAAGACTATTCTTTATTGTTGTAGATATAATTCATAATTTCATAATTTCTTTATTGCACACAATTAATTGCAATGACAAAAAGTAAATATAAACAGTGTACAAAGGCGAGCTTATCTCTAAAAAGAGATCTCTTCCAGCAAACCAAGTTCCGATAAGAGAGTTTGATATATCAGCAAGGGTAGACCTTTGTGTACAACAATATACCTACGAGTACCTAGATATTTGCAAATATGCACAGTACAAGTCATGTATTACCCAAAGGCAATTAGACTACGTATTTGTAATGAACTTCCTATCGAAAAAATAATATTTTTTATCACCGGCGATTCAATCACGTGTGTCTCAACCTTATACAGCCAAAGTCAAGTTACTGATTTGTACAGTATAAAATAACAAATAACGATACACATAGTTCATTCTGAATGTTTTATACTCGAAAATAAACACAATCATACAGACTTCCATCACGTAACTCAAGCTAATATCAGCTCACCGAGTGACCAGGCAATGTCGCATCGTAGGCAGTCAAAAACGTTTTGAAAGCCACAGTCTTCTTAGGAAATCCGTGTGTTTGACTTGTCTAAATGAATTTCCAACGCGAGACAAGAATGTTGTTGACGCGGACGAACACTGTTCACGGCGCGAAGGACGAAAATCCGAGGGTTGGCCGATCGATAATTGCGAGCGACGACGACGTTAGAACTGACAGGGTAGCGCAAACCACGCAATAGGAGATCTTGCTACAACGTAATAAGGAAAAAGGCACGCGCATGGTCCATTCTAAAGCACATACATTTTTGTGGATGCAACAGAACCGAAATACTTTTGTTTGTGTTCCGCGAGATTATTCTGGTTCGGTTTAGTTAGTTAGTCAGACATTAGAAGAATGTAATCTATTAAACAATATCAAATACTAAATTTTATTTTATTACTTACAGATTTTTCTATTGATCCTGTTGAAAATTGGATAAATTCTCAAAATAAATACATACATTATATGGTAAAATGGAAAACCATAATAAGAAACTCAGTTTTGATAGAAATCATTTAAAAGTATTATAGTACATATAGTAATATTTATAAATGGTAGGTTATGTTTTTACAACAAATGCTGTTAAGAGATGCATTCTTGCTATAAGAAGTGCCGTATATTTGTCTGTGTGTGGCGGCACAGATTGTCAGTGTGTGGCGGCACAGATTGTCTGTGTGTGGCGGCACAGATTGTCTGTGTGTGGCGGCACAGATTGTCTGTGTGTGGCGGCACAGATTGTCAGTGTGTGGCGGCACAGATTGTCTGTGTGTGGCGGCACAGATTGTCTGTGTGTGGCGGCACAGATTGTCTTGTTTAGATGACGACATTAAAATCATGACCGGGGAGGAATAAATAGGCCTTGAAGTCGGTTTTGTAGATTATTTTGATAGAACCTAAACAATATCTTACCTTCTTGTATACAGACTGGTAGGTTGGAGACATATTAGTTGCTGAAGATTTTAATGGGAAGCGCTCCATCTCGTCGAAACCTGGACAAAGAAATTAGGTACATTTAAATTGGAATATCAGATAGCAAATATGCTGTTTGCCCCATCACCCACCATGATTAGTAGTAGTAGGCCCCATTTCCCCAACAATCCCTATTTTTAGAAGACACTTTATTTCCTTTCAGATGCCACCTAGGGGTAAAACACATATTGACAAAAGAAATATTTCTGTTGGCATATTTATAGATTTAAAAAAAGCATTTGACTAACGTGGAGACCACACATTGAGTATGTCAGATCTAAACTGATATCCCGCTAGGAGCACTTCGAAGGGTAGCACATTGTATGCCAAGTAAAATAAGACCACTTATTTACAATTCTTTAGCCAAATCACATCTTGATTATTTAATTGAAATCTGGGGATCAGCGGCTCCATCTAACCTTATCCCACTACAGAGAACCCAAAACAAAATTATCAAGGTCTTACTACACTACCCCTTCGACACACCAAGTAAACAACTACGAAAAAACTAAACTATTTAACATTAACCAACTGTATCAATATAACACATGTATTTTAATACGAAAAATTACTACAAATGCCATAATTCTGAGCAACTTTCACTATGAAACCGATTTGATCAGAGCAACTTTAATTTTCACTTCTCTATTCAAATCAGCTGACCGCCCGGACCATAATGTATGGAGCATTAAAAAACAGTTGCTCGGGTCATATTGCTCTCATAGTAAAAGTTGCTCAGAGTGGTCTCCCTAACAATCCCCTAAAACATGACTACACCCTGCTGTTACACCCAGTATATGCAGTTTAGAATGAAGTCTCAGTAGCAATACATGCAATACCTTACTAATTGTTTGTGTAGTGGTTAGTTATGAGTACTGGCGCGGTAGTGACCTATCTTTCAGTTTCAGCAGAAGCTGCACTACAGAAACGCCCCCTCTGCCTGTCTTACTTGTTCCTGATTACCCGACGGCATTCCAGTCATCAGTCAGTGTCCACTATGTACACAAATCGTAAAACACAGAATCATTAGTGTCGGAAAGTTATACATATTACAACGCCAGCAAAAATGATTAGCGGAAATGTACACAAAATATCAGAACTTGTTTTCGAATGTTAACCAATGAATCACTAACTCACCTAGCAAGTCTCCAGCATTTTAGGGCGCTGGGAGTGTCCCTGGGTTACAAAAGCTCTTTGAAAGGTTCGGATTAACGCGATTTCGTTTTATTTTGGCAAAATGGCCTTAAAACACTACCTATCGTATTTCGTGAATGGAAATGAAATCTCAGAAGAGAGACAGAAACGTCAATCTAGAAAGAATCCACCGGACGGGACCGGACAACGACAAGAGATATTCCCTATTTCATCTTTTGTATTTGAGAGGCTGTGAGAAGAAGGGAGACGAGAGATCGGATCGGTCGGAAGCTCGGACGGAATCGGAAGTAGTGTACGTTAAACATCGATAGACTATCGATAGTATCGATAGTAAATGGCTATCGATACTATCGATAGTTTTTCTAAACTATCGATCGATTGTTTACTTGAGTAATACTGTTACATCCCTAGAAGCGAGGCATGCAGGTTTGAGATTGTGTTCTATGGCAGGGGAATTACCGTACGTAAATCATTTATTTACACGAAAAAAGTCAGTTTGTGGATGTTTTCTCGCAACATTGAAGTTGTTATTTGTTATAACAACTTCAATGTTGCGAGAAAACATCCACAAACTGTTTAAAACGCAGAAATAGGTTAAAAGAAAAGAGATTAAACTAATTGTTGTTTAAAAACAAAATAGCTGCTATTTTGATGATTGATTTTAGACTTTAATAATTAAAGTCACAAATCAATCATCAAAATAGCAACATAATTATTATGATGAATGCTGATTTTTTTTATTTCTATTTCGAATATATAAAAATAAAACTCCGTTTCGTGTAATATTTTTTTTGATATCACGCTTAGCCAAAAAAATGAAACTATCGATAGGCTATCGATACTATCGATAGTTTTTAGTAAAACTATCGATACTATCGAATTACCAAACTATCGATGTTTAACGTACACTAATCGGAAGCACGGTGGACTGGGTGGACGTGACACTGTTGCGGTCCAATTTGCGCTCAAAGCTTAGCTAACGTAAGAACACGAACGAGAACGTTTGGCCTTTGTTTGTCCTAACTTTCGTTTGCTTGCCTATAGGCAATCCAACCAACTTAGTTGATCTCTGACAGCTGTCAGTGTCAAAACACGCCTATGAAGTATCGTATTTTTTGACGGTAAAATGTATTACCAGTTCGCTGTAGGTTTGCCGGTGCGTTGGGCTTTATTAATCTGTGTGTAAGGTGGAATTTCCACCCACGCACCGGCAAACCTACAGCGAACGGGTAGTATAGAGGCAATTGACATACTTTATTGGCAAATAGTGACGTGCTACACTTATCGTAAGACAAGTTATCGATCTTGACTCGAAACATATAATAGAATATTGATGATATTTTATAAATAAAATAGATTGCAAACAACAAGGTAAATGAAATATAAATACTACGATCGTACGTCGACTAATCGTACGATTCGACCAATCTACCCAGGACCTGATTATATGACTGCTCCAGCGAGTCCGAATCAGACTTTGATGATGGTGATTTGGGCTGTGAATCGATTTAACAAGAATAAAAACATGTTACAACATCCTATTGTTTGATTTGCTTGAAACATTCAGAAACTTTAGTCAGAATATCGATAATTTGTATCGACATTATCCCCATGTCTAGTAAAGTCACAGTGACAAGCTGTCAGAGATCATCCTATGTTGGATAGGGTATAGCTGTTACTACAACAGAACGAACGGAAGACTACACATTTTTGTTTTCCGCATTGAAAAACGCTGCTTTATCCCCTTTGCCTTGCCTTCTCTCGTTGACTTGTGTCGAACTTGATGTGTCGATTCGTTCGGCACTATTCAGAACGCACTACAAATTGAGGAGTTTTCTGACAGCAGCTGAACAATGCTTCTGCTGCCTTCAGCATGAAATGATGAGATGAGATGACAGATGGCGTTGGTGTCCGGAATGAGTATATTTTTTTGGGATTACTACTAATCGAGGACGGCATAAATACAGATCGAGTCAGATTGAACAAGACAGCGCACGAGGTACCTACCATGTACCATGCGAAGTCATAGGTCCATGACGTACATACAGGGTAGAAAATATCTATGGGCTCTGGAGGGAAATTACCTATCTATAGACAATCCCACACATTTAGGTTTGATGAAGAAACATTTTTTTGGTGTCAGTTCCGTGTATATATGCCCACCTTATTTATTTTTTTGCATTTATATCGTAAAGCGGTTCACAGTTCACAGACATGAAGTTTCAACTGTTTAGTCCTAATAGTTTTGGAATAAAGTTGCTGTGATATACGGATGGACAGACAGATAGACTGACAGACCGACAGACTTGACGAAACTATAAGGGTTCCTTGTTTCTCTAACGGAACCCTAAAAACCTTGAATGCTTTCTTATTTCTTATTAAAATTAAAATAAATCTTTCCGCGAGGCGTTCCGCATTGAAGTTCATCGAACATGTAAGTACTTGCAAGTACTTACCGTAACCGAAAATTTTAATATGTAAACGACTGAATTACATAAGTATTCAAACTGCACTCTCTTTCAGACAGCCTATTACGCCTATTTATGGCAATTTCTCAAAGAATAAGTATTTGTTGTTTGTGATTTAATTCTTGATCGATGGACAGGCAGGACACATGTTTTAAAGGTGTACAGGAAAAATGCGACGTTTTACGGAATTAATGTACTTTTACTACTTTATGTACCGATCCCTGAAAGGTTCGATTTTCTTAGCTATCCTAGGGCTAGTTTCCCTCCAGAGCCCATAGTTTTTTCCACCCTGTATAGGTACTTGGCAGTCAGAGACAATATATCCAATTGACTGCGCCTGCGGGGGAATGCGGCTCGCCAAACGTTTGTTGTATTCAACAAACGTTCGCAACGCAACCTATATGTACGATGACGGGCCGCCAGACAGTTTCGCAGCGGCTGACCTCGTCCCCCTCCGGCGCCCCGCCCGTAAATTGGTGATATGAGTTGTGTTTCAGAGGAAAATGTATCTATGCGCTCCCCACTGGATAAGTGCTCCCTGTTGGCAGTACATGCCGGCCGTCACGAATGCTGTCAAGTCAACGATGTTTTGGCGTGCGGTGGGTGACATGTGAAACTGAATATTTATCTGAAATACCCTGAGGAAATACCTATCCTCGATCAATGAAACTCTTTGTTTACTTCCTTCCTCCATGGCTCAGCCCACACAGCAGTTGTCGGACAGCGTGCCCACAGCAAAATGGAACGATCCCAGATCCAAAGAGTATATAAAATATAAACTTACACATAAACACTGAAGACATGGCTGTACGGCTTTGATGGCCATTGCCTTTCCATTCATTTGGATAAAGACGGAGAAAAAAAAAATTCAATGAAAGCTGTCAATAAAAATTGTAAATAACATTTCCCACCAAGTCCCACTAATCTTTCTTTTTCGGTAAATAAATTCTAGTGAACTGCAACGATGGAGAAACCAGCACACCACCCCACTGAACCACTCAGCAATGTGCTAAAATTCGGAGCATATAGCCCAGACAAGTAAGTAAGTCATAACGAAGCCATACATTTGTACTAAGCACGAGGGTGATAATTAGTTACGTGAGGTAAGCGTAAGGCCCACATCCTGACATCCCCTGCCAAGTGAGAAGTCATGAGATTTGGTTCGACCCCCTCCCCCAACCCCATATCGGACAAGAGATTTTTAAAAACTATGAATTTTAGTGTTGTTGGAGTTATAAACGTTATATACGATACGACACAATTTGCATCATTATTTTTACTTAAAAGTAGTGAAGAATAGTACTACCTAACTATTCTAGGATTGTTTAGTTAGATAGATATTTTGTATACGTTATATACTTAGATGTAAGATGACTAGAGCACAGCGATATAATTTTACAATAAAAAAAAGTAAATTTACACTGATGCGGGGAAGAATTACGTGACATTTGTCGAGATCGATCCACTCCCCCCCTTGAGATTTGATAAGATTCAGATTCAGCTCGCCTCCCCCCCCCCCCCCCCTGAAGAACTCACCCTCAAAATTCCCTAATTTATCTGTCTAAGTGGATGTGTTGTTGACTGTACAAGTAAAGGTCGATGTGTTGTTGATTAATGAACGTTCCAGATAGGGATGACCACGGGACACAAAAAACAGTGGAACTGTCAAGTAGGCGTGGCGAGTGTGCCATCAGGGGCCCTACCGCGCAGCCGCTGTCGGCATCGGCTTCGTGTTTGACTTGCCGTATTGTCATAATGATAAAGTTCATTCTTGCGCGTTTAAACACGATGCCGATGCCGACACCGGTTGCGCGGTAGGGGGGCTGGTGCCATCATTAAGCGTCGTTGACCATAAAACGCCGTAGTGCGTCACAGTGATTTGTGCGTGACAGTTGTGCAAATCTCAAAATCGAGTAATAGAAAAAAGCGGTAGAGATGTCTTATTGCTCCATTTTGGAATGAAATCGTTTATTAATTAATTTCGTAGCAGTAATTAATATAATTTAAATAAATTTCTCATTTTTCTTTCCACGCGCGCTCAATGCTGCCATCTAGGGTCAAGTGGTTAAACTACTTCCACTACTCGACGCTAGATCATACCTCGGACACTCCATAGATCGCTCGTTAAATAATCACCAATTCCAATCCTTGACGCCAGGGGTGGGGTGCGGTATCTGAATCAGCGCGGGGAAGGGAGTGGCCGTTCTGTACGGAGTACTATCTTTTGTGGCTAGATGACAGAAAGTAGTATGCATATTTTAGTTTTGTATCCGAACGTCGTAAATAAAAAACATGTTCAATGTAAAGTGATCAGTATCACTCAGATATAAGGTTTAAAATACATTAACTGGCAGTGGTTTATAAACTCATTTTTAGTGAAATGCTACGGCCAATCATGTTCAAGATTCCTTTGTAGTTTACGATTTGATAGTGTGAGTGTTGACGACATCATCGGTTCTGATAGTAATCGAGATGCAGTTTCCATGACCGATACTTTCGTTTGAATCGATATTTTGGGTCGAATCGGATTGAATTCTTTCTAGCAAAGATCAAAGAACTTATGTAGGTAGGTACCTACTACATTAAGATGTATGTTGATAAACCTAGGTAGGTGGGTACCTACTCGTATTGCGCTAACAACTCGGTTAGCGAAATACGAGTACCTAGGTATAAACGTACAGTGCTACATGGATGTTTTGGCACTTAGATGGCATTGACAAGGGGGCGCTACTGTACAAGCACAATAAGTCACATCACAACAAGTTCACAACGCACAACAAACACAGCAAACTGTCAACAAAGTGACACTTCCCTTCCCTAGCTAGATGGCCGCGTTAGTTCTGATTTTGGCCACGTGCCAAAACATCCATGTAGGACTGTTAAGAATCTTAAAATAAGATACCCGTAAGACCAGCCGCTCTAGACAAAGTGAAACGCTAAACCACTAAACAAATACGCATACATAAAAACTTATCGTTTCGTTTCGCTATCCTTAGCGTTTAACATTGTCTACAGGCACTGGGTAGGTAACAAATTACTTACTTCTAGACTAGTAAGACGAAACCTCTCAACGACAACGTTGTATTTAATATAATCATGATTATTAATCATAATCATGGATAGAATGTGAATACAAACATAGAATATAATTTAGGGAATACATGATGGATGACGAACGAGAGGTACCTAATGTTTATTTATTATAGGTGCCTAATTGGTAGGTACTATTTTTTATTTAATCAAAAAAAAGAGATAATCGACTTTATTAATCGTAGCATGTCGTAGTGTAGTAGGTGATGAATTCCGAGAATAGTGTCACATGGTCAAAACGGCTTGTAACAGACATTAAAACCTGATTTTGAAAATGTTCGACACAACTTTTATCCAATTTAGGGTATTATAATGATTGCTTATTTATTACAAATTCGACTAAATAAACTACTTTATCATAACATATCCGTTTTCAATTGAAATAAATAAGAATAAGGTGCTTAGGGAGGTAGTTTTTGGCATGTAACAGCCCGACTTGGAGACTTTGCAGTCCGAATTGACTGACAGTATGTTTAGGGTCTGTTGTGTTGAGGCATATTTTAAAGCAAATTTATAATCTTTTTTCATAAAACAACGCCTAAATACTACCCTCTGATACAAAAAACATTAATAAATGTATTTTAAAAAAAATTACGAATTTTGCCACAGGTGGACAGTCCACTACCGTGACGCAATATTTTATATCTTTTGGGAAAGATTTCCCAGTTTCAAAGACATTTTTTGATAGCGGCAACACTGTTGATCAAGAAAAGGTAACCATTTTGATTCCACTGTCAATGTGTGCCCGGCAATCGGAGTGAGCAGTCGTTGCGTCACGAAATTCCAGAAAAAGTCCGCCGCAAATACTACTATTTTGAGGGTAAGTTTGACGTTGTTATCATTAAGTGTAGTAAAAATACTGTACCCTTACAAAGGGCAAAGCTATTTTTAGCAAGGTTTTGAGCAAATCTGAATCCAATGAGGGTATAAAAAATAACCTATAATGGAATCGGGGTGTTGTGACGTCCACTACAGCGACATTTCGTTGAGCGGAACCGTCACGTCACGGTAGTGGACGCATAAAGCAGGGTTCATAATGGGCGTATTTTCGAAGAAGTACTTACTTCTTTTTTTCATAATTTTTTGTAAAGCATAATGCAATATTATGGTGGCATGGAATTATTATGTATATTTTATCACATATTATTAGTAGAATCGTATATTATAAATACATGTGTCCAAAGTGTTCCAAAGTAGGTAGTAACCACTTGAGACTGACATAATTATTAAGTTACCTAACAAACAGTATATACTTGACTGACCCCTGTTATTAATTGTAATAATAAACTAATTAATAATACAATAAAACCCTCATGTTTATTTGCCACATTTTCAGCAATAAAATTACCCTAGGTAAACCTGCCTTTATAAGTCCACTGCAGAACGGTCAATGTCCACTCGCGTGACTGTAACAGTTTTTGGAAAAGGTTTTATTGAAATATCATAGAATCTACGGCAGTTAGAATGATAATTTTTCTACCGTTCTGCAGTGAAAGTGTACATATATTTATAATAATATCAGCTAAGTCCTCAAACATGATAGTTTTGCAGCTATTGATGAAATCAACCATCAATTTTACCCGAAAGTGACGAAACGGTATGATTATCCTAATTTTTTGAGAAACCATGTATGTTGTAGATATTCTAAATAAATGTTTTGAAAGCAATTAACAGCCTTTAGAGCCATATAACAATTAAACTTATGTCGGTGTCTTAGTTTTTATTCTATCGGTCAACAAAGTTTGTTACATAGTGGACAGATTTTGTGTAAGAGCGATGGTTAATTGGATGTATCTCAGTTAATTGTGGTTTAATCCTAAAATAGGCCATAGATTATGAAACTAGATTAAACGCGCTTGAAGTGTTGCCCTAAAAACTAAATATTGATTGCATAAATAATGAGTGGACATCCACTACCGTGACGTGCTGAAAAATAAAATTCTCCTCAGGTATGGTAATTTAACTATCATTGTTATTATGATAAAACTAGGTCAGGTAAAAAAAAACATAAATGTCGTGTCCACAAAGTGTAGGCAAGTTAGCTCCACCTATTCCGATCACTGGTTATCAACAAGTGCCGAAAAAACGGTTTTTATTCACCTTATTTACCTGCCTTTGAATAATATATTAAAAATTAAAAACTATTAAATTAATTAAATGTTAAAGCTATTCGGTATTTGGCGGCTTAGCAGATAGTATTCGGCTGGATATCGAATACTAAACAAAAGTGACTGAATAGGCCGAATAGTACCGAATAGTTGGCGAGTATTCGTGGCATCTATACTTTTTATCCCACTGCACCAAAAGAAGGGTGATGTTTTCAGGTTGCTGGCACCAGCTAGTGAGATCATCCACTCGAGTGAGTTGTTCAGGCCGCTGCTCATCTCTGTATGCTTGTTGCAGATACATTCTCGATCGTGTGACGTCGACGTACGCCACCGATGAGTCCCTGTTGCCAGGCCACCCCCCCAGCCTGACCGGCCAGGGGGTCGCCATGTACCTGCAGCCAGTTACCAGGGAGCTCATGTTGGTTCCGCCAAGGTAGGCTCAGCTTAGGTTTACCCTTTATGTGGCATAAGCCTGCAGTTCTTTCATTAGTTCTGTACTTAATGTCAATCTTATACCAGGGCCGCTGAGACAATGCGATCCTGACACATGTATACAGGGCAACAATATGTCCCAGTCCGTCTGCCCACTTGTGGGAGTGAGACTGAAAAGTAGCGCGGAACAGACAGGGACATATACATGAGTCAGGATCGCATTCTCTCAGCGGCCAGAATATAGTAAGGTTAAAAATCAAATAATTTGTGCTTGCGAGTATTTTAACTCTCGAGTCTCCTCCTGCACCCGTAGCATGGCGAGCGCGGCGGCAGGTTTTGTCGCGGAAGGTGACGGACAGAGACGTGTAAAGCGCGTGTTCTGTCCTTCACTCTTTCGCGTCGCGACCCCCCACAGCGCTGAGCGCTGAAGGCCAAACATAAAGTGATGAAAATCACTATACCCTATCCAACATAGGATGATCTCTGACAGCTTGTCACTGTGACTTTACTAGGCATGGGGATAATGTCGATACAAATTATCGATACTCTAACTAAAGTTTCTGAATGTTTCAAGCAAATCAAACAAAACGATGTTGTAACATATTTTTATTCTTGTTAAATCGATTCACAGCCCAAATCACCATCATCAAGGTCTGATTCGGACTAGCTGGAGCAGTCTTGTAGATTTATAATCAGCTCCTGGGTAGATTGGTCGAATCGTACGTCACGCTCCAAATCTTCATCCATAATTTTTCTTATTCTGTCGATGTCTTCAAAATTCTATTATATGTTCCGAGTCAAGATCGATTACTTGTCTTACGATAAGTGTAGCACGTCACTATTTGCCAATAAAGTATGTTATTTGTCTCTATACATTTTATTGTCGAAAAATACGATACTTCATAGGCGTGTTTTGACACTGACAGCTGTCAGAGATTATCCTATGTTGGAATAGTATAGCGATCAAGCAAACCGTCTGCAAGTAAAATGTTTGTAGCACCTCGAAATAAATTATACCTCAAGGCTATGTTACCTATGCAGAGTAAGTATATTCAGCCGTAGTAAAATCTCCTCGGGTGTAGACTTTACGGCCGGTTTCACCAACAATCCATATTTTAAGGGACAATTTATTTCCTTTCAGGGGCCACCTACCGGTTGTTTCGGTTTGAGCTAAGTTTAAGGGTCATCTAGGCTACTAGGGGACCCCCTAAATTTAAGAGGCCGGCCTCCGAAACAGTCGGCAATAGCTAAGAAAAAGAGCTAAGCGACCGCTAACCGTTGGTTAAATCGGGCATTACGCTCGGTTATCCTGGGTGCAGTTGTTTAAAAATCGGTTTCGGCCAATCAGGTACCGCTATCAATAGAAACAGTGAAAAATAAAGCCTCTTACCTATGCAACCTGTGGCACGAGCTAAATGTTTCACGTCTGGTTATTGACACAAGGTAGTGAAAAATAAAGTGAAAAAGGCACAAATATTAACCGGCCAAGTGCGAGTCGGACTCGCGCACGAAGGGTTCCGTGCCATTATCTATAAAAAACCGCAAAAAAATGTATGCGAGCCCCCCCTAAATATTAATTTAATTTTAATTTAATTATTTATTTTTTAAGTAAATAATATACTCAATATATTGTGAACATTTTAAGCGTCTACCTGCTACCATTATCAATATCGAGCAAAAATGAGCAAAAAAATCAAGTTTGTTGTATGGGAGCCCCCCTTAATATTAAATTTCTTTTGATTTTTAGTATTTGTTGTTATAGCAGCAACAGAAATACATCATCTGTGAAAATTTCAACTGTCTAGCTACCACGGTTCATGAGATACAGCCTGGTGACAGACGGACGGACGGACGGACGGACGGACGGACGGACAGACGGACAGCGAAGTCTCAGTAATAGGGTCCCGTTTGGCACCCTTCGGGTACGGAACCCTAAAAAGGTGTGTGTAAATCACAGATCTATGGTGTAAATAAATGTTTTATTTTTATTAACTCTCGCCCAGGAAACTAGGTGGTAGGCCTACAAGCATACAACTACGAAAGCGAGTCAATATAATTCTCGTAATTCTCTCTCTATTCTCTGAATAACATAGACAAGTCCTTACTGGAGTAAAGTTATTCAGAGAATAGTGTTACTCGCGGTACAAGACCTTAACCATCTTTGTTTGCATCGACAGTTTCTCGTCAACTTTTGTATAGTATCGACCTACTTTATTACTTGGCCTGGCTCAGGACTAGGTACTGATTTGTGGCAATATAATGTATGGGGCAATATTGCCTGACATATGGCCATATTGCCGGCAACGGCACATTAGTACTCTAGCCCGTATTACTTATTATAACTCTTTCTGACACCCTGTGACGACGACGGGGCGTACGGCGCAGCCTGAGATAGCTCTCTGATCTGAGAGCGGTTTACTAAACGCGAAATATCGTCATGTAACCAGGCCCCCGATTCTCGCGCTATGGAGATCTTCTCCCCAGTCGAGATATCGGTTTTGATACCGCCTAAATCCGTCGAAGAAGAAAACGTTTTATATTTATTTCGATCGAAAACGGGTCGAGATATCTCGGTTGGTCGAAAGGCTAGTCGTGAGAATAGCTTTTTCTTGCTTTTGATGGAGATTTCGGTATCTCAAAATCGATATCTCGACCCGTTTTCGATTGAAATAAATATGAATCGGGATGGTTTTCGACGGATTCAAATCAAGACCGATATCAAAACCGATATCTCGACTAGGGAGATGATCTCGATAGCGCGAAAATCGGGAGCTAGGTACCTAAATTCACTGTCTTCTACAGGCCAACAATCGATGAGCTGTCGGAAGCGGTGGTCAACAATATGGTGAAAAGGGACCAAGCCTTCTGGGTGGACAAACCCGGGGCAAATGCCTATACCCTACACGACGCGTATTACGCTTACGGAATGACCACAAAAAAAGTTTTGCCTAGTAAGCAGTTCGATTCAACACTTCTTTATTAATCTGTGACTTGGGTAAAGTAATTTTGGATCGTCAAGTTATCCGATGAATTCTAAGACCAATTTATTTGATTCATTCATACCAGGAGCACTTATCCAGTGGAGAGCGCATATATACATTTTCCTTTGAAACACAACTCACCCATTTACGGGCGGCGGGGGACGAGTTAAAAGAGCTGTGATTGGTCAGCCGCTGTGAAACTGTCTGGCGGCCCGTCATCGTACATAGGTTGCATACGTTGAATACAACTAATGTTTGGCGAGCCGCATTCCCCCACGGGCGCAGTCAATTGGATATTGTATAGTCTCTGATCCGCCCCCAGCGCGCCAGGCTATCTTCCCGCGCTCCTATCAGTATGATGTGGACTGCGTGCGCTACCGACGACTTCATGCGTGCGACGGAATCGGAACGGATAAGTCGAAGGTGAGTTCCGTAGACCTATTCTTTAGGGTTTCGACAGAGTTCCATTACGAACAGCACACACACACACGCACACACCCTCAAATACACACTAACCCACTCCCACAAGTAATAATATAATTTCAGCAAAATTGTTTCATTGTTTAATAAAAAATTGTTAAATAACACAAATATTAAGTAAAAATAAAAGTAAGTAAGTACTTAATTTATAAAAATAAATAAATAGAGTATAAATGTAATCGATGGAACCCTATAATTGGCCCCACACTCTCTTAAGTTTTTGTATTAACATTTTTGTAATGATAAACGTTGTTAGCTTCCTGAATAAATAAATAAACGTGAACTTTTAGAATTAAACCCAGCGTTGGTAATAGACGTTGTGATCTGCCCCCCTACCGCGCAACCGCTGTTGGCATTGGCACCGTGGCACGCGCAAGAATGAACTTTATCATTATGACAATACGGCAAGTCAAACACGAAGCCGATGTCTGCGTATGCAATTGCAGATCAGGGTGGGCAATTCTGGCGCTAGTGAGATCATGTCCATGGTCGAAATATCGATTTTGAGATACCGAAATCTCTAACAAAAACAAGAAAAAGCTATTCTTACGACTAGCGTTCCGACCAGCCGAGATATCTCGACCCGTTTCCGATCTAAATAAATAAAAATCGAGATCGTTTTCGATGGATTCAGGCGGTATTAAAACCGGTATCTCGACTGGGGAGATGTTCTCGATAGCGCGAGAATCGGGGGCCAGACTGCAAGGCAGGTCAAAATATGGGCTGCGTACAGCCGAGCGTACCCGCGTCATCAGCATATGCTGTCCCTTATTTATAGCCCATTGTCTCTCAAAATCGAGTACCTACCGCGCAGTGTCATTTGTGCGACGAAAACGCTGAACTTTAGATAGGTATCCTCTTACGTTTGGAGTATACACCTGTCAAAAATCGTGTCATCTGTCAAAAATAGTGACACATGTCAAAAATGGTGACACCTGTCAAAAATAGTAACACCTGTCAAAAATAGTGATACCTGTCAAAATCATGACACCTCTGAAAAATAGTTAACGGATAGAAATCGTGACATGTCAAAAATTTTGACCCCTGTCAAAATTAGTGATACCTGTCAAAAATAAAGTTTTCATGTGAAGTTATGCCTGCTGCCACCCCATCTGGGAAAAAGTATTTTTTTTTGGATAAAATTTACAAGTCCATGTCCCATACAGATTACTGCACAAATTATTCTAAGTCTTTTCTGGCATTATGCGTTTCTGGCATTTTGCGTTTCTGGCATTTCGCTTATCTGGCATTTCGCTTTTCTGGCATTTCGCTTTTCTGGCATTTCGCTTTTCTGGCATAGTGCGTGTAAACGATAATGAACGTGCGTCGTCGTCGTCGCGCCAATGGCACTGCGCGGTCATTCTGTACCCGAACAGGGCCCTTTTACTGATTCTTACAGTTGGGTAAAACCGGTGAACTATGTTTGTACATGAAATAATCCCGGAAACGGAAATAGCTGATTCCTGGCCCAGACATTTCTGATTCTCAATTGGCCTCGTCCAGAGTGAGAGGCTTGCGCGGTGGCTAAGGCGGTTGCGAAATATTAAACATTATGAAACCACCGCTTGCTTCCATACTGTAGTGACTAAAGTGCGGGCCTCCCGCCGAGCCCGCCTTGGGCCCAAGTCACCGCGCATTCACTCTGGACGAGGCCAATGAGCCTACGCCTCCTTCCGTCCAGAAAGAATACCCAGGACAATGCCGGGACTGCACCAATCTGGATGTGCCTGCGCTGACACCGTTCCAGTTAGCCTGGACCCGCGACCCTGGCCAGAGGAGGTGGCGCTACTACCCTGACCTGACCAAGAACCTTAGTCTAGATGAGATTCGGACACAGATGGCTACGTGAGTTCTTGGCTAACCAGGTCTTTCCTTTACGAGTTAGCAGTTATAGATTGGCACTGGAAAGATTTCCAATTCCAGTCCATCCACTCTCACGCGGAGGGTTCCGCACCATTCGTACCAGAAATGTACAAAAAATCAGGTTTCTTGTATGGGGACACCTTTATTATTTCAAAATATCGTCTTGTTCAATATTTTTTGTTGTAGCGGCAACAGATATACACATTCTGTGAAAAATTCACCTTTCTAGCTATTACGGTTCATGAGATAGAGCCCGCCGACGGACAGACGGACGGACGGACGGACAGCGGAGGCTTAGTTAGAGAGGGTCCCGTTTGGCACCCTTCGGGTACGGAACCCTAAAAATAAAAAGATCCGGGTATATGTAGCAGAGAAAGAACATAATATTATAGTAAGATGTTTTCGACGATATTATTTAAGTTCCTTATCCATTATTTCAGGCTCGGACGCCCCTTCATGCAGGAAGCCTGCAGTTGGTACAACGAAAACTATCCATCCATCAAATATGATATGATCGTAAGAAAATTTGCCAAGTGAGATCAGAACAATAAATCTGACTTAAGACCGTCTCAAATCAATGTTTATTTCTTGCTATACCTATGTAGGTAGGTACTTACTTATTATACGTATATAGTATAGGGGAAAACGTGCCGCTATACAGGATGTAACAGAAGGGTGTAGTCATATTTTAGGGGGGTGTTTGGGAGACCATTCTGAGCAACTTTCATTTTATTATTTTAACTTCTTTCATTTTAAAAAGTAAGGGTGTACATTTGTAGTACTTATCCGCACTCCCCCCTCCAGAAGGCAAGAGCGTGCTTATCATTAATACAGGCTATTAAACTAGCCTAGCAATGAAGGCATCAACTATTGCTACATTACTGCTATGCTCAACTATTGAATAACTAACACACACTCAAAATGTAATGTACATGTACCCACCGTTTTGTTCAATAAATGATTTTGATTTGATTTGATTTGAACTTTTACTATGAAACCGATTTGATCAGCGCAACTTGATTTTTCATTGCTCCATATGTTTTGGTCCGGGCGGTCAGCTGATTTGTATAGAGATGTGAAAATTAACAGACTGGCAAGAAATGCTATGGAGTGGATGAAGTGGAACTAACTTTAAATGGTATCATGCTGGCAGCACTCAGAACGTCATTGCCATTCGAATAAATGTCATAACAAACCACGTTTAAAAAAAATACTGAAAAAAATTAATATTTTTTTAGCTTCAGTGTCGTGTAAATAACAATAACCTCTGAGCTCGGCGTAACTTTAAAAATCAACTATTTATTATTATATCTCCGTTCTTATCTCAACACCCAGCTGCGTAGCCGTGATGCCTAGAGTCGCTCCTGTCGCATTGCATGTATACATTCCTTCAAAACTCCGTTCAGAAATGGTGGAGGCGAAGTTGGAGTCGGAGGTACCATTTCTAGCGGAAGTTCCGAACTTTCGGAGGCGGAGGCGGAGCTCCGTTACAACCTACTCAAGCTTTGCAACATGCAAGTTTCACACCAACATAATAAAAAAAACACCAAGGATCAAATTCATTTTAGAGTGTAACCTGAATGTTGCCATATAAAAGTTAGTGGAGCCATCGGTTTTTCTCTTGGATTTATTGACAAGCTGTACCTACAATGAGGGAAACAAATTAGGTACCTGTTTGCTTCTCGCCTCGGAGGAATACTCGCCTCTCGTTTGCAGCTGTTTAAAAATAGAGCTGTTTGAATATTGATTGATGTTAATGCTTTATTTGTAAATGGTCTGTAAGAGACTATAGACCCCACGATACAGGGAATTCTAGTGTGGGGTCTAGGGCTTAACCAAAATATGAATCTTTTAATGGAAATAAAGAAATTAATTCATTCAATGCAGTCTGATGAATATGAAATATAATATTTTATTGTGTTTGTATCACCAACCGCCGAGCAAAGCTCGGTTCCCAGATATTATTAGCATTGAAAGTGTTACAGAAATGCGGGAAAAAATTCGCGCGGAAAAGAGTCGCTGTGCGGGAGGACCTTAAAGGTTTCTTTTTTTTCCTTCTAAGGATCGGAACCCTAAAATTTGTATCGCCCTCGCGCTCAGATCAATGAAACTCTTTGTCTTCCTCCAAGCTCTTGCACCCTCTTGCACCCGTAGCATGCCTGCCAAACATAGAGCAACACGGCCTCTGCCAAATTATAAAATCTTCCCCCGCGCTCGGAGTGTTAAATATAATTTATACTTATAACCCTCGGGGGAATCAACTAGAACTTGGATTATTAGTCTGAGTTATAATATAACCTACCGGTCGGTGTTGCTCCATGCAAAAGAGTTTAGTTCATCTGAGGTCTGATGATCATACGTTTGTTTGTGCCGGAAAGAAGTCAAAAGAAGAAATTTGACAGGATTTCCTGAGACTATCATTCATTTGTTATTGTCAATTTCAACATTTCAAACATGTCAGTAAAGTGAAAAAGAAGTTGTAAAATATAAACTATATCCCATCCCCAAAAATAGCACCCGACAATGTCTGCTACCTCTTCTACCTCTTCTCGGGTGTCGTCACTTGAAAAGCAAGACGATGGACTATTCCTTTTGGAGGTACTCATTGACAAAGTGATTTTCACGAAGGCGCCATGCTTCGCAGATAAGTCGTTCCGCACGTGCGTCGCCATCATGGCGCCCGCCGTGCCCACCTTCGAGATCTGCGACGACGACCCCGACGTCACCATCGCCAGAAGTGCCACGAACTTCACCAAATCATTTAACAGTGGCAAATCATGTCTCTTCTCCCTCAAGGAGTCTGACATTTCCAAAGCGATGTCCAATTTCCCTGTTCAGGTGGAAGTCTATAAATCCCTACCGTGCGGCTGCATTCCCACAAAATTTACTTTAGGTAAAGCCTCCATCAACATGACCAAAGAGTTTGTTGAGGCAAGAAAGAGATTTCTAAAGGACCCTATTAGTATCTCCTACCAAGCTCTGAAGGATGCCTTCCAAATAGTCGGAGAAGATGGAAAGAAGTCGGGGGACATCACTATGTTTTTGCGTATCTCGTGCTTTGGCAAGTTGATCGTGACCAAGTTCCAGGGCGTGGGGGGTCCACCGGCGCTGGGCACGGGAATGAATGACGGCGTCATAGACAGATCGTGCAACCCGGCGAAGAGAATGCAGACTCCCGATGACCCCTGCGCATGCGGCAGCTCGTGGGGCCACGGGGGCAAGGAGGGCGATAAACTCGGACCCTGTCCCAGGTGTGGCGGGCAGGCAGTGTGCCCGACAGGTCGGTGAATCCAGTTGCAGGTGTTCATTTACAACGGAAATAGTCCTGGTCTAGTACTTAATGGTTATTTATATGTTTTTGCAGCCGTGGACCCCTATAACAGTATGCCGTGTGCTGAGCCGGACGAGCCGTGTTACTGTTGTGGTGCTATACCTAAAACCAAGGAGAGGATGCTCTGTCGTAACACTGACCAATATTGCTTGCACGTCCCCAAAGGTGAGATCAATATTACATACATCCTATTTGAATGTTAAAAAAACATATATACTGACATTTCTCGTAAGTGCCTAAATGATATCAGAAAGTTTTATGTAGCCAAATATGTTATTTAACATTCCTAGAGACCTGGGGCCCGATGCTGCTCTGAGAAACGCACTTATATTGGATCGCTATCTCATCTAAAACACCCAAAATGGCGTCATTTGGTATTTTCCTAAAGAATCGCAAATAGATCGTAAATAGATTGCAAGCAAAGCGTATACGATTTGTGAATGACGCCATTTTGGGTGTTTTAGATGCGATAACGATCCAATATAAGTGCGTTTCTCAGAGCAGCATCGGGCCCCTGAATTTAGACCACCTTATTAGGTATCCGCCCCACTACTTTCCTTTATCCTGTTCGAGGAAAAAACAATGTTTTTGCTATCATTAACTTCGATTCATTTATCTAGCTAGGACATTTACTACCATAAAGTGTAATAATCTTATCGGTGCACCTGACCGCATGAGATATTTGTTGGTGGCCAGGTCGCTCTACACAGTATGAAGAGATAGGCACAAAAGTCAACGGCAATGAACTAAAGATCAGAGTGCCGGCCAGCGCATCCGTCATCAAGAAGCTGAGTCAGACGCACTGCGACCTGCAGCATCCGTACGTCAAGACCGAGAAGAACCTGCCGAAGGACAGCAAGAAGGCCAAGGCCCTCGAGGGGCCCTGCAACCCTCCTTGCGGCAGAAACCAGATTGCCCTCGTGCTACCCTCGGAAGACGCGTGTTGCCGCGGCGCGCTGCCGCAGGCCACACATTTCACCTGCACTACGGAGGGCTGCAGCCAGGCCAAGCCGCACGGCCAGGAGCCCATGCCCTACGAACCACCCGTCAACAAGGACTGCTTCCTGTTCAAAGTCGCGAAGACTGCTTTAGAAGGAGATAGAAAGTGCAAAGTGGAACTCGAGCTCGTCACACCCAAGGGACCGGATAAGAGGCATCCTATCCAGAAAGCTAACGTTTGTCAACAGGCCGACTCTACATGCCTGTGCTATACCAATCGCATAAAAAAACAGAAACCACCACACTGCCCTGGCAAGATTGGGGTCTATTAAAACTTCCTGCTGAACATTATAGTTTTATGTACCGTTCGCATTCATAAATACTAGCTACTTCTTTTCGCACGTGGACTATATAGGTAACCTCCGCCTTGGTAAAGATACAATGTTGACACGTTCCCCATGTTGCGCAGATTGCTGTCCGCCGGGGAACAAGGTGGTATTCCAGATGCCGACGGACACATGCGGCGCCACCGGCACCGGCCACAAGCAGCGCACGCACTTCGCCATGGTTGACGGCGTCGGCGAGGTGTCGCGCGAGGAGCCCGGCAAGCTGCTCGCGCCGAGCAGCCAGGACTACAAGGGGGTCGTGCTTGACTTCGACGCGAGCAAAGTGATCAAGATGCGCATCGGCAAGACGGTGGAGATGGCGGGCCATACGTCCAAGATGGAGTACGTGTTCGTGACGCCGGGCAAAGGCGAGGAGGTGCCGGGCAGCAGGGTGCCCACGCGGGAGTCGCAGCCGGCGCAGTGGTCGCCCCACTGCGCCACCGTCTGTCGCTGTCGGGAACCGCCCTTCAAGAAACTCAGCTATCGGAAAACACGTTGATTATGTCAATTTGATTTGTCGTAATTTATGTAGTAAATTTGTGGGTGGAACAATGTTTTGTTTCATTTTATGGACCACAATGTCTGGTAGGCCCATTTTAACTTCTGCCGACTCATTGGAGTATCTCATTAGGTTCAGATTGAATTTGAATAGTAATCATAGTACAGCAGTCATTTTAAACATGAGAAAGGGGTCGTGCAGCGTGCTTGCATAAGGTCAAGTTGTTCTGTTTTTTATGTTATGGCTTAGACCAGCATTAAACTGCCAGATTTGCAATTTCCCAAGTGTTGTTCGAGCGGCGGTGTACCTACCCAAAAAACCATGAAATTTTCGGTAATTTTACAGTTTTTGCTGAACATGTCAGTAAAAGTAGGGTCTGATTGTTATAGTTACTTCGCATGCTTCAAAGAAGACTAAATTAGCTACAATTTGGAACCATGGCGAGCTCTATACAGCTATTGGTTCCTATCATGTCAAAACGGGCCTATCTATAGCCCATGGAATTCATAAAAAGCTAGTACTGGCACCTTGCATCAAATTAGGTAGTTTTGGTTTTGATTTTTTTATCAGTTGGTAGTGGTTAAATGGGTTATGTATGACAAATCCATGTTTTCCACCTCGAAAGCCCTAGTTAAAAACTTGAAGACACAATAAAATTTAGGACTTTTTCCAGTTTTTGTAAATTTTTACCAACAAGGACTTGTGATGAGGCTGTTTAGGGTAACGATTGTTTTTTGAAGGTCATTTAATTTCATCCCTTTCGGCATCATCTAAGGTACCACATGAAATATGAAGCCTAGGCCTTTTATGTTGCTAATCATTAATTGAACATCTAAAGATGGTAAAGAATGCAGATTTAGCTATTAGCAAAAGATATTCGGTTTGCGTCGATTTCTTTCTAAAGCCCGGTATGCATACTTTACCGTTCTGTGCCTGTTATTTCATTAAAATATAACAGATAATAAAATATCGTGCACTGGTCGTAGGTAACACTCCGAGGTCGCCACAAACTCAAGACGTCTCTTCTGCTGTATCAACCGAAGGAAACAGGGGAAACCTTAACTTGACAATCACGTTAATGGCTACCATCACCAAGAAATCATCTTCAGTGTTTTCGTCAACTACCATCTCCGAGAAATCAACTTCAGTGTTTTCGTCAATGTTGGATCAATGTTTGGAATTGCAAAACAATGAAGAAGATTGTGATGATTTCAGAAGTGCAAAAACTTTATCAATAGTTTCATCAGTCTGGAGCAAAACTTTTTCAAGTCAATATTCAAGTGAGAGCCGATTCGATTTCTGGTCTCCGTATCCGCGTGCCCGATCTAAAGACTCGACCACGATTTTCCACAAGCCAACCGATACCACTGTCTACCTGGGCTTGATGGACACCTTCCGCCTACAAACCTCCGGGACACAAGCCACTGCCAGTGTGAACAAATGTACTCAGGCTCATACTAGCAAAGCCACGGTGCTGAAACACGACTATGCACCCCCCAAATCCTCAATGTCCTCAATAAACGAAAATAGAGAAAACTCAAAAACCCTCCACACTGAAGTATTTTTTTTCCAAGATAAAAGAAAGGGGATGGGATCCGAAAAAAAGAAACATCATCGTAGTAAACCTATAGAAAGTGACCAAAAGGGGGGTGACCATTCATGTACTCAAACTATCATGTGTGGAAGCACAGCAGCGACTAATACTAAACATAAAAAGGTGACTCTCTCTGATGATAAGGAGGAACAAAACTGTACAGATAATGTGTGTGCTAATAAAGAAGACCTTTGTGCAACAATCTCGCACATCAAAATCGCTCCACCTATGCCATGCCCCGTCCATGGAAGAGAGCCTTGTCAAGGGCCGAATTGCGTTCTGCGAAGTTCTAACGATAAAGATGCTCCTATCAAAGTATCTACTAATATCACGAATTGCCGTCGAGGTGTCTTCGAAATAGTTATTCGCAGATTGAATGGTGCTCCATTAGCTAAAAACGAGCTGATGTTGGAATGGACACCGCCTCCCGTCAGGGAACCGTGCGGCGGGCCCTGTTGCTCAACGTGCATGCCGGCGCCATTCTGCCGACCGTCCAGGTGCAAGATGATAGTCTGCCGCTCGCCTTGTCGTCCAAGACGATGTAAAAGGCGCGGCCCTTGTGTGATAAAAGCGTGCAGTCCATGTCTGTCCCCTAGGGAAAGGAGTCCCTGCCGCTCATGCCGCAGACCGAAGCCTTGCAAGCCTAAAAATAAAGTGATCCGTCCGTGTGGACCGTGCTCTCCATGCAAGCCGTGCCACCCCAAGTCGGTGTGCAGCAAGCGCTCGTGCTCGCCGTGTGGGTCACCGTGCCGACCGTGCTCCGCCGCGTGCTGGATGTGCACGTCCTGTCCACCTTACCCGTGCTCGCCTCGGCCGTGTTCGCCTCGGCCGTGCTCGCCTCCGCCGTGCTCGCCGCCACCGTGCTCCAAGTTGCCGTGCTCGATATCGTGCGCGCTGCCGTGCTGCAGACCGGGGCGATGCTCTCAATTGCCGTGCGCCCTGCCGTGTCGCGCGCTGCCGAGCGGGATGCCCTCGTGCAGCTCGCCGTGCCTGCGACGCTGCCCGGTAGGGCGCAAGAAACCGCGCAAGTGTCGCAGCCAGCCGAAGATCAAGCCGCACCGCAAGCAGATTTCGCCGTGTCGCAATCGCCCCACCTGCTGCCCCGCGGTGCGGTGTCGCAGCATCACGCGGAACGGCGTCATGTGCTACCCCATGGCTATATGCAAACCTTCCAAGTGCGGCGTCAGCATATGCGCATTACCGTACCCTCCGGTTTGCGTGCCTGAATGCCAATCTGCTTGTCCGCTTTTATGTGCACCTAGATTTACGCCAAGATGCTCAAGTAGGTGCGTGGTTAAATGCCCCCGCAGATTTTCGTGCAAACGCAACCCAAAATGCCCCAAAAGCCGTCCTAAATGCATTATGCCCTCTTTATGCCCTCCTAACTGCAATTCTTGTTGCCCCCCTCCATGCCCCCCTAAATGCATTCCTATTTGCCCCCCTCCATGCCCCCCTAAATGCATTCCTATTTGCCCCCCTCCATGCCCCCCTAAATGCATTCCTATTTGCCCCCCTCCATGCCCCCCTAAATGCATTCCTATTTGCCCCCCTCCATGCCCCCCTAGATGCATTCCTATTTGCCCCCCTTCATGCCCCCCTAAATTCATTCCTATGTGTCCCCCTGCATGCAATTCTGTGTGCCCCACTCCATGCCGCCCTAAAAAAATTCCTGCATGCTGCTTTTTCAAATAGCAAGGAACAAAATAAATAGCTTGGTACCTAAGCTTTCGAAGGGCCCATCATCACAGAACCTGCTAATAGTAGTATCCCTTAGCGTCAAAAAGGTGTTTCGGTTGAAACCAGTACCATATTTTAGTATGTTGTTAAGCATGTTTTCAGAATGACTAAAAAAACCATCGGGATACAGTTTCTAACGTGGGTGGCTGAGTCACCAGTTAAGACGTCATCAAGTTTGTATGGACAAAAAATATATAATTGACCTATAAAGCCGTAATTTGGCATGTAGCCAGGTAAGATCCAGGACGTAAGTTCAGTATTTTTAGGGTTCCGATCCTTAAAAGGACATAAATTTGATACACTGAGAGAAGCATTACGAGTAACATCGCTCTGCAAAAGGTTTGTATTCTCAAAACAGGCCAAGTGCGAGGCGGACTCGCGCACGTACCATTATCTATAAAAAACTTTTGTTGTATGGGAGCCCCCCTTAAATATTAATTTATTTTTAATTTAATTATTTATTTTTTAAGTAAATAATATACTCAATATATTGTGAACATTTTAAGCGTCTACCTGCTACCATTATCAATATCGAGCAAAAATGAGCAAAAAAATCACTTGTTGTATGGGAGCCTGCCTTAATATTGAATTTCTTTTGTTTCTTAGTATTTGTTGTTATAGCGGCAACAGAAATACATCATTTGTGAAAATTTCTAGCTACCACGGTTCATGGCATGCAGCCTGGTGACAGAAGGACGGACGGACGGACGGACGGACGGACAGTCAAGTCTCAATAATAGGGTCCCGTTTGCACCCTTCGGGTACGGAACCCTAGAAAAGAAACCATAATGGCCTACGCAAACTGGGACGGCATGGCAAGGGATTTAATTTTTTTACCAATGGACATTCAATCGGTCTGCGTAGGCCTTTATAGGATCACTTTGTTGTCCGTCCGTCCGTCCGTCCGTCTGTCTGTGTGTCAAGACCTTTTATATCAAGAACGCTAGAACGTATCAAGCTGAAATTCATATCAATTGTTAAGGTCTGTGGTTGCATATACCTGTGAACAAAATCAACCTTCTAGGTCAACGCAATCGAACGGTACGACCGTTTAAGCTGTAAAATTGTTGGATTTTCATAGTAATCGCAATGGACCCAAAACTTATAGGGTACTTCCCGTAGACCTATAATCATGACATTTGGCACAAAGCAAGGTTTTATAGCACAAGTAAAGGGAAAAATCTGAAAACTGCAAATTTCTGTCCTTCCACAAAATACTTTAGTTTTTTAAATACTTTACTTTAGTGGAAACATAATTAATTATTTATTATACATGTTACGCTTTGTATGTGTGACGGAACCCTTGGTGCGGGACTCCTACTCGAGCTTGTCTGTTATTTTTTCAAAGTTCTGCCTCCGCGAGTATAGTAAGTATGAAATAAAAAAACAACTTTACGAAGCTGTAATTTGGCAGTAGTTTAAAGATCTAGGACGTATAAGTATAGCTGACATGATGTTTCTATACAAAGTAGTAAATGGTTGATGACTGCCCTGAGTTGCTATATATCGTATTAAGTTTAGAGTAGGTACCGAGACCGTCAACCAGAATTAAAACCATTTTCCATATCCCATTTCACCGAACAAACTATGGACTTTAATAGTACGATGGACAGAATAATGAATACTTACAATAAGTTATTTAACGGTCATGATATCTTTAGTCTATCCCAATACGCTTTTAAAAATCTTGTTACCAAGACATTAACAAGCACATAATGTAAATTTATTCTAATTAGATAAAAATGTACATATTTGATATTAAATAATACCAAATAATTGCATGCTATATGTTGTGTTGTCAAGTTTTCTATTTTTATTGAGAACCTGTAATTGGAACCTATTCATAAGAAATCCTATCATGTAACTTTATCATAACTGTGTTCTCTTGGTTCGCTTACAGAAAAAGTCGGTTGATAAAATAAAATAAGTTCAGTATTTTTTTAAAGCCAGATTATAGCTTCATAGGTCAAGTATATTTTTATTGACCATACAAACTTGATGACGTCATAACTGCTGACTCAACCACGTTAGCTAAACTGTCTCCCGATGTTTTTTTTGTCAGAATAACATGCTTAACAACATACTGAAATATGGTGCTGGTTTCATCAAAAACACCTTTTGGGCCATTAATGACCAATGAAGCGACTATAACACCTAACTTACCCGAAAGCCAAAATAAACAAACTGCTGACCTACAATTTGTGTTTGATTCAATTCAATTCATTGAAGTCACTTCGACGCGAGCAAAGTTATCAGGAGCAAGACGCACGTCGTCGTGGGCAAGACGGGCGGGATGGGTGGAGCTGGCGGGCGGGCCGCACGTCCAGTCGTCCAGGGTCAAGCTGGAGCACGTGTTCGTGACGCCGACCTGCTCACGGTGCAATCTGTCTTGCAACTTGTCGCTGCAATCTGTCTCGCGATTTATTGCTGCAACGTGTTGCCTTGCAACAGATTGCAGGTAGATTGCATCGTGAGTAGGCAGGTTGCAGGACTTGCAGGTTGCATGCAATCGATTGCATCGGGATTGCATCGTGAGTAGAGCCCTTTTCTCCTCACGCCATCTCTTTTTTACGAAGGTTTACTAATTCTAATTTGTATGGGAGGAGCGCCCTCACAAAACACAGGTTGGTTTCACGCGGAGACGGTTGTATTGAACGCGGTAGGAGGTTTGAATTTAAACTGTATGACACCGACTTACGGTATGTTTTCTTTAATTGTTCAGATCTTTATGATCACCCTGACCTGACAACAAGGTATGTCATGTTTATTTGCAACTTTGACCTGGATGTAGCTCGTATCTATAGTCCAAAGTTGCAAATAAAGTTCAAAGCCCAGGAGCATGATTCTCGCGTACCTATTCGATATACGATATCTACACATATATCGAGTGATTTTGTAGGGGAATCTGTCAATATAGGTCTCGATATCCGTATATCGAAGGCGCGAGAATCAGGAGCCTGAACCTGAAGAACCGGGTATGATATGACCCAAAACGTTTTGGACCTGGAAGATGTTCTGGAGCATGCAGTAGGGTTGTAGTATTCCGTGGCAAAAGTTACAAGTAGGTAAGTAAATACAAGAGATGGAACACATACTGATTATTACTGATAATCCGTATTGGTCCCCCATATAAGTCAAAGTACTTACTGGACCAATTATTATTTCAGTATTGTTTTTGTTATCGAAGCAAAATGTTATTTTCTTTGATGTGCTCTACTCATACGCGGATTTTGCAAAACTGTTTTTGAAACGAATAACTGGAAAAGGTCAGAAATTTTTCGCTTCTTTTTTGCGATTTTTAGGGTTCCGATCCTTAAAAAGGAAGTAAGCTGCCAAGTGCGAGTTGGACTCGCAATGAGAGGGTTTCGTACAACAATAATAGGACTAATAATAGGACCAACAAAATATCCTAAAAGTATCCTAAAATTCAGTTTTTCATACAAACTTTGCACGCCAGATTTAGGAGGTAAGGGGGTTAAAGTTGAATTTCGGAGTTTATACGGGATATGGGTGCAAATAAGTGCTTGCATACATATAAATTTTAGATTTTTAGGACTTCGGGAAGTACCCTGGAGGTTTTGATGACATGCGAATCGGTCATATTATTGAGCACAACTTTAAATTTTACTTGTCTTTAAAAAATATTATAATAATTGAAACAAAAAGTAAAACTTAAAAAAACGACTTCCATAAACCCTATTTGATTAGAAACCAATGTCAAGTGCTTTTTGAGTTTAATACAAACTGTAACCCCCTATTTCCCCCCCCCCCCCTGGGTAATTAATTTCGTCAAATCCCATCTTAGTGCTACCCTACGCTACACAAGGAACCCCTGTAAAAAAATTCATGGCTCTAGGTCCACCGGTTTAGGCTATGCGTTGCCCGTCAGCCACGCATAGTAGATTGTATTTGTACCTAGTATTGAGCAGTTCTGCTGGCCATATGTGGTCTTCATCATCAGTTCCGCATGACAATATTATGCTTACCATGTGCATTTGCACGAGTTATTATGAAAACACAAAAATCACTATAGGTCTGCCTATAATATTTGAAGAGTTCCCTTGATTTCTCCAGGATCCCATCATGAGATCCTGACCTGGTGTCAATGGGACCAAAGGGAAGGTAAACCCTTTAAAAAAAAAAAAAACAAATCGGTCCATCCGTCTAGGCGTAATCGGTGTACATACATAAAAAAAAACACCCGGACGAAGTGAAGTCGGTTAAAAAATACATTAAGGATCCTCACACCATGCGCTTTCATGTCACACGGCATATTTTGTTTATTTTTAGGGTACCGTACCCGAAGGGTGCCAAACGGGACCCTATTACTGAGACTTCGCTGTCCGTCTGTCCGTCCGTCCGTCCGTCCGTCCGTCCGTCCGTCCGTCCGTCCGTCCTTCCGTCCGTCCGTCCGTCCTGTCTGTCACCGGGTCCGTCTGCACGAACCGTAATAGCTAGAAAGCTGAAATTTTCACAGAATGTGTATATCTGTTGCCGCACCAACCACAAATACTGAAATACGAGAGATATTGCAAATTAAAGGGGGCCCCGATACAAGAGACGTGTTTAGATACACTTACGCATTTCAAAATGGAGATCTTGACTGAAACTGTTTATTTATTGTCATAGCAACCATGTCATAGACACATATACTACACATTTAAATATGATAGCATATTTCGCGTCAACCCACATGGTTGTGGTTAGCCGGTGCGGTATGATGTAGACTCTCAATCCGAAGGTCGTCGGTTCAAATCTCGTGAAGACATAAACTTTTTAAATTTTCTTTTTGTTTATTTTTTTTATTGTTTTGAGTGCTTTTGATTTGTTGTACGATGGTACGGTACCCTTCGTGTGCGATACCGACCCGCACTTAACCGATTATTATTTATTTTTCTCATTTGGCCCCCCAAAAGTGACCCCACAATATTTCATATTTATATATTTACATTGCACCTCTATCTTTGGGTCACAGATATTGATATGTGCACCAATTTTCAACTTCAATACGTTCTGAGTAAATTGCCTGTGACGGACGGACGGACGGACAGACGCACGAGTGATCCTATAAGGGTTTCTTCTTCTGAGATACGAAACCCTAAAAAGGAACTCTTATAGGATCACTTTGTTGTCCATCCGTCCGTCTCTCCGTCTGTGTGTCAAGACCTTTTACATCAAGAACGCGTGGTATCAAGCTGAAATTTATATCCCAACAAAACATGCATACGCATTTACAAAAACGACAGTCTCGCAGCCTGCGCAGTTTATTCTACCGTAAAAAGTTGTGAGATCTAATTTTAAACCAAGTCGGATAATTTAACCAGTATCCTGTGTATGGTAGAATGTTTCCAACAACTTTATTATCGTATACTGTTAAGTAACTACCTAATTAGTTAACTAATAACATTTATAGTGATCGGATCAATATAAGATATCTTTATTTCTTCAATAATAATTAGAATGACTTGGCAATCGCACGTAGAAAAGTTGTCGACTATAGGACCGTGTGTGCAACGTAATGTACCTATTGCTCTCGCTCCGAAATAATTCGTTGTTTTCTTATTAGTTAAGTTTATCTTTATTTAGAGATGTGTTGTGTTGAGTAATAATATTCATTTGTACTCTGGGTGCTATAGAGTGGTCAGTTGAGCGCGATTGCCAAGTTATTCTAATTATTATTGAAGAAATAAAGATGTCTTTTATTGATCCGATCACTATAAATGTTATTAGTTAACTAATTAGGTAGTTACTTAACAGTATACGATAATAAAGTTGTTGGAAAGATTCTACCATACACAGATACTGGTTAAATTATCCGACTTGGTTTAAAATTAGATCTCACAACTTTTTACGGTAGAATAAACTGCGCAGGCTGCGAGACTGGCGTTTTTGTATATGCGTATGCATGTTTTGTTGGGATCTCATTTCTTTTTGTAAGTAACTTTCCTTTTTTTCTTTTCGGGTACTATTTCTTGTGCGTTAGCTACCGACTTTCTCAAAGCCCACTCCCTATCTCTATGGGCTCTTCTCTGTGGCTTTGATGTTACGATTTGTGACAAGTCTGGGCGGTGAATTATATAAATATAAATCATACCTCAAACCAAACCATACCGCGATTCAGGAAATGCACACCTAGCGACATCTAATGGGGAATAGCGATATTAGACAATATTGTAACCGCTTTATTTAAATCATAGCTGGAACCAAACCATACCGCGATTCAAGATACACATAGCGACATCTAATGGGGAATAGCGATGAATCGAAGTAGTCGTGTACTGAGCTTATTGATAATTAATATATTATGAAATTGGGGCTAAAATTGCGTAATGTTTGAGTTTTCCTTGGCTTTGCAGGCTAAACTTTAACCATGCTCAAAATTTTAAGCTTGTGGGTTCGCTAGAAGTAACCTTTAGAGTTTTCATGATCGTGAATCAGTGAGTCAGTGAGTGTCAAAATTGAGGAACTTTGAATTGCTGTACCTTCAACTCTACTGGTTCAAATTTATTGAAATTTTGAGAATATGTCTTATGACATGGTGCCTTTTAGCCGCCGGGAATTCAGGTTTCTATCTTTATCCACAACGGAGTAACAGGTAGGTCAAATATGCTCTGAATGGCTTCCTGTAAAGGATGTTACTGCTGCGCCCGTATGTTTTTGCTCGACTTGGCTTGGGGGCGCTGCCGCGCCCCCAGATAAATTGTTAAGGTCTGTGCTTGCATATAGCTGTGAAAAAAACAACTTTCTAGGTCAACGCAATCGAACGTTTCGAACGTTAAGCTGTATTTTTTTTGGATTTTCATTGTAATCGCAATAGACCCAAAACCTATAGTAGTCCTAGCGGTACAAAAAATTTAGCTGCATATGGTGTTGAAGCTATGAAAATTGGCACGATGTTGTTATACCCCTGCCAATTTTTATGTTTTGATGCTGACTGTATTCTGCCGAAACACGATTCTGCCTAATCCAGCTTCTGCTGAAATAAGATTTTGCCTAATCCAGCTCCTGCCGAAACACGATTGTGCCTAATCCAGCTTCTGCCAAAACACGATTCTGTCTAATACAGCTTCTGCCGAAACACGATTGTGCCTAATCCAGCTTCTGCTGAAATAAGATTTTGCCTAATCCAGCTCCTGCCGAAACACGATTGTGCCTAATCCAGCTTCTGCCAAAACACGATTCTGTCTAATACAGCTTCTGCCGAAACACGATTGTGCCTAATCCAGCTTCTGCTGAAACACGATTCTGCCTAATCCAGCTTCTGCCAAAACCAGTTTCTGTCGAACAGCGATTCTGCCGAAACCCGAATCCGGACCCGGCTCAAGATAACGTGGTGGATCTATAATCTGTACCTAACCTATACGTATATCTAGCATCAAACAGGACGAAATGACGAAGGCGTTAAGTAAGTATCTAGGCATACCGGAATCTGATGGCAAATATGGAAATATTTTTTTAAAGTGTGCAATACTGGGAAATACTAAAATATTTATGACTTGAGGACCATTCTTACCCATTAGACTCTCAATGCGTATAAGACAAATGGGAGGAGCTTCGTCTTTCAATAGGAAAAGGTCCTCCGCGATTGGTCCTTTGCCGTAAGACGAACCACCTCCCACTTGTCTAATTTGACTTTGCTATAGAAACGAGAATTGACCTCCTGATTTGACAGGCGACAATAGACCCTTCGTTGCCACTATACTTATAGTTACATCGAGTTGTTCCATTAATGTAACTAATTGGACTTTTTTCCCACTAGTTCCATTCGCTCTTTCATATTTTGTAAAAATATCCAAACTGACCAACTCAAATGCTTCCTAGTATGATACTCCTAATCCCAAGTCGTTAATCTTTAAATGAACTTGGGATTAGAAGTATCATACTCGGGGCGTGCCAAATCAAACGCCCCGAACTACATTATATTGGAATATTAGGAATTAATCTTGATAGATATTCATCTATTAGCGAACATTTGCTTGGGTAGGCTTTGGACTGCACTTAATATATTTTACGTTTAGTCCCATCCCTGCCTACCTTTTCCCATCCTTGGCTCAAATAGCGGCCATCATTACGAATCCGTGCGCGCCCAAGAGAACATCTTCTTCAATACTCTGTTGCCTTGGTACATTGTGTGAATTTCGATCTAAGGATACCTACCTAGGAACAATCTTACAAGGTTTAAGTATTATCACTCTAGGACGTTTACTCCCAGTAGTTACATTGATATGGAACTAATGGGTCATAAATGTTTTACTTTTCCCAGTTACTATTATCTCTTCTGTGCCAGTAGTTAAATTAAAAGAGCGAATGGAACTTGTGGGAAAAAAAGTCGCATTAGTTACATTGACGGAACAACTCGATGTAACTAGTGGAAACCTCAGGTGGAAACGAAGGCAATAGACAATAATATAAGTACATGTTGCCAAATGAAAATCACAATTTTCATCTGTGGTTTTATGCCATCAGATTCTGTTATACCTATTCATTTCATTCATGCACAAAACATAAATAACCGGCCAAGTGCGAGTCGGATTCGCGCACGAAGGGTTCCGTACCATTATCTATAAAAAACCGCAAAAAAAATAATTGTATGGAAGCCCCCCCTAAATATTAATATAACTAATTAATTTTTATTTATTTGTGGTAAATAATGTGGTCGATTCTCTAGGTTACACTGACTAAAATTACTTGACAATATTAAGTTTGACAACTCTTATGCGGACGCCATAGATTCCATTTTCGAACTGACTTTTGAATTATTTTAATGTACTGATGAACTAATTCAAAAGTGAGTTCGAAAATGGAATCTATGGCAACCGCGTAAGAGCGTCGGAGCTAATATTGTCAAGTAATTTTAGTGAGTGTGTCCTAGAGAATTGGCCCCAATATACTCAATATATTGTGAACATTTTAAGCGTCTACCTACTACCATTATCAATATCGAGCAAAAATGAGCAAAAAAATCACGTTTGTTGTAGCCAAGCAATAGTCCCGGGAGCCCCCCTAATATTAAATTTCTTTTGATTTTTAGTATTTGTTGTTAAAGCGGGAACAGAAATACATCATCTGTGAAAATTTCAACTGTCTAGCTACTACTGTTCATGAGATACAGCCTGGTGACAGACAGACGGACGGAAAGACAGACAGACAGCGAAGTCTCAGTAATAGGGTCCCGTTTGGCACCCATCGGGTACGGAACCCTAAAAACACGTAAAATTTACAAAGGCGAGCTTATCTCTAAAAAGAGATTTCTTCCAGCAAACCTAGGCATTACAGGAAAAAACAGATACAGAGGGCACATATTAAAAACATTTTCAGATAAAGCAGTTTATAAATACACACACAAAAGCTTATGCTATTGGCTGGTTAGCATATCCGTTACACAATCGTCAAAGCAGACACCAAGGTAAAAGGTAATGTCCAGTACAAGCGATTTGACACACATTAGCAGAAGTGTATCCTTGGACGTTCAGCAAAATCGTTTACAGCAGCATCGGCAGGGCGAGCAGCAATCGCAGGGCTTCTCGCACTGAGCCTCGCGAGTGTCGAGACGCGCCGGTGGCCGCGAGTCCCTGCCCTTCGGAGTCACCAGCTCCAGCTCCATCTTACTGCGGCGCGCGCCCGTCATCGACACCTTCGTCACCTGCGGGCACCATAGGGCGGGTGTAGAATTGGGCCAGTTGGGATGGTAATAGGCGACGTAATGCTACACCCATAGTTAAGGGCGGGCCCTAGGCAATCAGAACTTGGAATTTCATTCTTAACTTATTTTTAGAGGAAATTAAATAAATTAAAAAAGGTTAAAGCCAAGCTAAGCAAGTCTAACTGAGGAACATACTGTGCCAATTTTTTTAATGATTAGATAAATTACAAATTCAGATGCAGTGTGAAATTTTGAAATAAAACGCAACGTATACGCTTTGCTTTCAATCTATTTACGATCTATTTGCGATTCTTTAGGAGCATACCAAATGACGCCATTTTGGGTGTTTTAAATGCGATAGCGATCCAATATAAGTGCGTTTCTCAGAGTAGCATAGGGCCCCAGTTATTGATGGCGAGATGGCCAGATTCATAATTGAAGTGGCAGACGATAGCGACATTTCTGATGACGAGGATGATATGGAAGATGAAGATGTCGATCTCTTGGGTAGAAGTTTGTTGGATGAGCATAACTACAGTAAAATGTAAATAAAAAATATATAGTATTTTTGCCTGGTAAACAATCTACTATTGTTTACTGAGTTGCAAAAAGGAGTAGGTAACATAAGTAAATGTATTATTGTAACCTACAAGCAGGACACCGACGCCGACTACGAACCACAAATGGAAACAAGCTCTGGAAGTAAGTTTTAGAAGATTTCTTGTGAAGGAATACAATCTATTCAGTCATGCATGACAACAAACTTCGCGCTTACCTACCTTGAATTGAATGAATAGTTATGTCGTAGCCATATCGTTGAATTGGCCATATCACGATAAGTCCAAACGTGAAATATCATAAAACGATGAAATCTTCTAGGGCAGACACTACGGTAGCTTAGGTGAAGACTAAAGGTGGCGAGCGCAGCGAAGCCCCCGAATAGTCTTCGTGTTAGTTTGACAAGTAAAACACAAAAAACATCACGTAGCGCTGAAAAACAATGCTTTTAAAAAGACATGTTTTTATTAAAACCAGCCATATCATGATGAAACGGCTGGCCATATCGTGCCAATTTGGCATGGCTACGACAGTTACACAATCTGTATAATCAATTACTTGTCCTTTAAATCGGTGCAGGAACCCAAGAGAATAAGGTAGAAAGTTAGAAACCAACGCGTACTTAGTGTTTTTACGAGCCAGAATGAAATTCATAGGCATTTGCAGGTATTCACAGCAATGGACATTGGGGGACAGAACAACGGCACAAAACCTTCACAAAACAAGATTCTCTGGATGCACTACAAAGATGCAAAGCAATTAGGGCGGGAAGTCATAGGTACCTTCAGAACAAAAACATCCTTCCGGGGATGTAGCACAGACTGTGCATAATCAGGATCATTTGGTACAGATTTCGGCATCATGCTACACAATATTGGGCAAGGCTGCCTAATGGCTGCTGTCTTCTTAGCCTTGGCCTCTTTCTGGGGCTTGGCTTCCTTGGCTGGCTTAGGAGGCATCGTGGGAAGTGTTTTGTATCTTTTCGTAAAAAGGAACAATAAGAATAAGAAAGAAGAATAAGAAGAACCACTAAGATTTTTTTGTATGTTTTTTGAGGGAACTTTAGATTTTACAAGTTTCTACTCTGTTTGTGATATTAGCCAAAGAGTATTTAAACATATAAACTTAATATTAATGTATTAGCCACAGAGTTTTTTTTTCGTTTTTTTTTAATCCTTAGGGAAAGGCAATGAATGACAATCAAAGCGTGGGAGAGAGGTAGAGTGAAAAGTAGCGCGGGACAGACAGGGACAGAAAGTGTCAGGATCGCATTCTTTCAGCGGCCAAAGTAATCACCGTAATCACTATTCTGAGATCACCAATGACTCTGGGTCATTGAGATAATAAATACATGGAGGCGCTGTATTCTTCTATAGAATTTATACATGTAGTGTAAATAGGAGTTGAACTATTAAAATTATTCGTGTCTCTTTCTAACAAGTTGAATATTCCGTACAGTGAACGAGATGTCATTATTTCTGCATTTGTAAAATTTTGACAACAATGCAATGCGAAGTATAGGTAGGGTGCCAGAGCCGCCATGTTTAGCCGTGAAAATTGTGTTCTGTGGTCGTGAGTCGGTGGTACGTTGACTGTCAAGTGGTTACCTTGTGCTGAGTTTTTTGTGATTTGTGCGAATAAAGAGAATATTTGGGACATAAATCTTGGTGTGGATGCTGAGGACACACAGCGAAGCATGAGCCGCTGTAGTATTCTGCACTGTGGTTTGCGGAAAAACAAAAATCAACCGCAATTGTCTTTTCATAGGTTAGTACTGGTTATTTACGAAATAGTTGTAAGATCAGCTAGATTAAGCCTTACTACCCAGTTTTTCTATTATTATAAAGTGTCAGCAAGAATACAACAGTATACTTATCGCTGTATACGCCGTTATTTCGTAATTTTATATCCAAAATATTTGTCTGTGATATTTGTAAACAAATCGCATGTTGGGATAGTGATGTGCTGTGTCGATATTTTTTTTAAGTGCCATGGGCCCGCCCCGCTGTTGGTTCCGTACAGTGACTAGTGGAAATTATTTTTTGACTATTAGGTCAATGTGTGGATAAGGGGGCAAAAAAAGACAGTTTTTTTTGCAAGAATATTATTTTTTGACTAAGTTTTTTTACTTAGGAATGTTATGCTGCTCTTTGCCATCACTTTTAGTCATATACCTTTTCCTCGTGCACCTCACCGATTTCGAAATATAGGTCATAATTAGGTTTGTCATATCGATATCTCTGTAAATAATGGTCTTATGGAAAACATGCATACGACATAAAATAATGGCCGCAAGGCACCCTACACGACGCGCAAGTGAAAACATCAATATGAAACGTGCCCCACCTACAACAATACCACCGCTTTCAACGACTAGAGAAATTTTGTAAAATATTTTTTTGAATGTTCGTTACTCCGTAATCGTGTAGTGCTGCTCTTTGCCATCATAATAGTCCTAGGGTAAACATACACATGATGACATAAATATACCATTTTACTATATCCATAGAACCTTATTATGAAAAATATATTTTTGTTTCAGATTTCCCAGGAGAGAATCTTTGAAAAAGAAATGGATGCAGATGCAGTCAAAATTCAACAGCGCGGAGGGTCCTGAGTTCAAATCAAACCCACAGTGGCTTACTTTTGTATTTTTTTTAAATATATTTTAGTAGTAAGTGTTAATTATTGAGGTTGCGTAATTCCTCGAGATTTAATTGTTAATTGTTAAGACGTCCCTTCTTTAGGGTGAGCCAAGAGCCCGCCTTTAGGTTTAATTATTTGAGATTTAGACTAATATTATTTGCTCCTTAAATTATTTATAATTAAACATAAAATTCAGAAACTTACAGCCTTGTATTCACTTTTCTAAACTTTGTTTGTACTACCCGTGCGAAAAAACTGGTTTAGTCTGCTTCCCATTGACCGACCCGGCTGAAACCCGATCATCCTATTTAAGACATTCCTTTGCATCAAAGCCACACACACAAAGTTCTATTAAATGTACGAGAATAGATAAAATTATGTGTGAAACTGCACATAATTAGGTAATAAAACTCTCTTGCCATTATATTAAAAACCCATTCGTATTTTGATACCCTTCATATTGCAACAGTTTCATAAACTACTATTATTAATTTTTAATTCAACATCAAACGTCAAGCTATTTAAAATCCTATCCTAATAAAAATCCCCGAACCGCACTTGAGAAGTAAGTACTTACCTTGCACACATATTTTTCACGGTATGCGGTACCTAGTGATTTATCGATATCGATATTTCTGGCCTAGGGGTTTCTCTTTACTGAAGGCAGCCATTTTATGCCTTATTTTAAGCCCCGCCTTACGGCACCCACATTTTGTAGGTATGCCCAGTCCATGTATTTAGAGGTCAATGCTCTGGGTACACACCTGAGGTACACACGGCAGATAGAGCAACACAATCTGTGGAAGACTACGGGAAGACTAGAAGGAATTTGTGGCAACCTGTTCTGAGGTGGCAACACACGATAGAAGCCACAGATCAAAAACTTAACTTACTTACCTGAGTTACTTACTATAAGATTCGTTACATATTTGCGCTCCACCTGCGTAAACGTCACGTCAAGTGCCAAAAGATCGTTGATCGTTCGGCGTCCTGAATTCCGGAACTGGATGCAGTTAGGTTACCTATATGTTGAGGAATATCCAGGATTTACGGGAAATCTAATAAATAAAACGGAGCTGTTCAATGTTCGATATCACGATTTATTTGCTAACTATTGTGTTATTATTAATTAACCTAATAAAGACGAAAAAAATAATAATGTCATTATTGTTAAACTTTACGGATCATATCCGTTTCCGTTAGGACCGGCCTTGTTGCTCTCTATGGGTTATAATACAGCGTGAATTTTCATAAAGTGCACATATCGATCAGGGTTGAATGAAGGGGATCAAATTATAGCGACAAAAAATATTTAAAAAAATCTCACCCGTCCAAATTTTTTTATGGGCTTTTAAATATTACATTATTTTTTTGCTAATTAGGTACCAACTGCAAATAGAATCCATAATTACGAAATGGAAGGGTGGCAGGGTTCAATTTAACCGGATAGTGATGAACTGAGAACAGGCGGTGCTGCCCCAGTATCAAATAGTCACTAAAAAGTGTTAACTGGTTACTTGAATTAACGTTAATTTAGAAGAGCTTTTTCGAGCACTTTTTCAGTAGGTAATTGCCGTTTTTTACAAAATTCCGTTCCTAATTTTGGTGTCTTTGGAAAGCTTATAAGGTGTGAAAAAATATCATATCATAAAATATTTTTTGTTTTAGGTAAGTACCTTGCAAAAAACGGAAATTACTGAAAAGTGTAAAAAACAGAAATTACTGAAAAAGTGCTCGAAAAAATAGGGGTCTTTCCATAAACAAACCCTAAATTAAGTAACCAGCATAGACTTTTATTAGAATGCGTTTCATCAAATAGTACCTATGCCATTATGTTGGCTCCCCTGTCTGTCAAAGTCATTGGCACGAGAAGACGTTAACGTAGATTTTGCTTATTAAAAGCTTTTATTTAACTTGCTCTGTATGTGGGTTTTATGTATCAAGGTTCGCGTCAAAAATGTCGGCTTGAATTTGACCCACTTCCCGCTATCCAATTGTGCTAAAATTTTGCATACGTATGTAAATTGGATGACAATGCAATATTTTTCTGACTTGGTGCTGATCTGATGATGGAGACGGAAGGTGGCCATGGGAACTCTGTCATAAGACATCGCAACACATGCCTGGGCTCGTTCGATTCGTCTTAACAAATACTTTGGTCCTAAAATATTTTTTATGACATAGTGCTGATCTGATGCTGGAGCCGGAAGGTGGCCATGGGAACTCTGTTACCAAACGACGCAATTCTATCGTGTTTGGTCTCATTTGATTCGTCTTGACAAGCACTCGAATTCTAGATTAGATGTTTTGTCCTGTAAATGATAAAGACTAAAAAGTTAAAAATAAATTAATAGTAAAAAGCTTTTAAGCTTTTATATCGTATAAATTGTGTAATGTAATAAAATGACGCATTTGATTGAATTGAAATTTTATTTTCTCCTTTTTAGGGCATTAAATAAAAGCTTTGTTTAAAAATGTTTTTTTACTTTTAATTTATTTTCATTTCATTTCCGACTGAAATCATGGCCAAAAGTTTGAAAAGTGGCGAAAGAATGATGGTGCTAAAGGTGAAGAACTTTTGTGAACGCGAAAAACCTAATGATGGCCCATTGATTTGATTCCTTTAGGATGTGTTCAGGCTCGTGTCGCCGCCGCCGCCACCATTACAGGTTAGTCAAATAGGGTTACCAGTAGCAGATAATAAAATCCTCACTTAAATTGTTTTTTTTTTTTTACGGTAGTAAATAAGACCTAAGCAAGCATGTGTACTGACTGCTACGTTTTTTGGTTTATGTATGACTGTGATAATAGATAAATTGACCGAAATATTTGTTTTAGGTGTATCCAAAAAAACAGTGTCTAAAATCACCAAAGCAGCCAACACGTCGACTTTTTGATTCGCGCTGAAAAAAGTCGCTGTGCGTACGGACCCTTATTGTTCTGAGGCGTAACTTCTCGAGTCTACGGTCTACGGAGAAGTGTATGTCACTCACTTCTCATATACATTCTAATCTATGGGTCACTCTCTTCAAAATCAAAATCCCTCGTGTTTTTCGGCAAAATAAAGAAATTTTAGAAAAAATTTTGTTCCATCGATCCATCTCATATGTTCGAAAATCATTATATTGGGTGTTGAACATATTTTAAGTAACCCGCTTCTTGTACACCCAAATCCAAAATGTCAAGACCCCCCACTCCACCAAGAGAAGAAAAGAAGAAAACACCAGAACATAAAAAACCAGAACATAAAACACCAGAAAATAAAACACCAGTTAAGATTCGAAAGGCTTACGAAGAAATTTCTGCCAGATTTAACGGAAATGAGGTACTTACCTAAAGAATGTAGATAACATACGATAAGATTTAGATAAAATAGACATAAGACAAGATTTATATGTTTACATGTTGACTCCTATATCAGAGACCGCCAACAGTGCATAAAGTCTGAGGATATCTCAACGGACTGGTGTGATCTCTCCGCCGGTGTTCCTCAGGGTGGTATCCTTTTTCCTCTTCTCTTCTCGGTATTCATCAACTCCATCTCTGACGTACTTACTTCTTCTTATCATCTTCACGCAGATGATTTTCAAATATACCGATACTTCTCACCATGTGATGTGAATCTGGCCGTAGAGGCTTGCATGCTGACCTCAATAACATCAAGAACTGGGCTATTTCATACGAGCTGCTATGGGTAAGTACACGGCACTCACTTAACTCAGTGCAGAAAATGCTCGTCGATCCTGTACTGTATGATGGTACCATAATCGCATGCAGCAATAAAGCCAAGAATCTTGGCGTTATATTCGATGAATTGTTGTCCTGGTCGCCCCATGTTTGTGAGGTCAGCAGACGAGTCTTTGCGATACAATGTCACTCTCTCCGGCGGTTGCAGTACTTCCTCCCTCTTCAGACTAAAATCACCCTTGCTCAGTCTCTTCTACTCCCTTCAATTGACTACGCGGATGTTTGCTGGGTCAGTGCGAATGAAGAACAACTGAACAAACTCGAACAACTTCAGAACCTTGGTATTCGGTTTGTCTTCGGACATCGCAAATATGACCATGTCTCCCAGTATCGCAGGGAACTAGGATGGCTACCGATTCGTCTTTGCCATGGTCATAAGGTCATTCTATCCTTTCTGTTTAATATTTTGAGAAATCCCCGCTATCCCGCTTATCTTCGTGAATACGTTGAGTTTCTTTTCCCCAGGGATAGCAATAGCAGATCCCACACGATGTCTCTTCTCTCGACTCCTCGACATTACACTGCGGCTTATGATCACTTACTCACTCTTTCAGGTTGAGGGCAATCCGGTTGTGGAACGCACTTCCCTGTGCTATAAAGGACAGTCCCTCAATTTTCACTTTTAAGAAAAGTTTGAAAGAACACTTCCTTTCTCTTTCGTGATAGGTGTCTTTATTATATAAGTACATATATATAGATGTATATGTATTCTACTCTATTTATTTTAAATATGTGTATTAATATTTAGGTTTATGTAGCATTTTTATTGTGTATATATATATATTATAGTAGATATATGTAGTTTCATCTAGCTTCATTTTATTTATTGTGCACTTGGACTGTTCTCTCAGCACAATCTGTCCTATCTTGCCTAGGTTTGCTGGAAGAAATCTCTTCCTAGAGATAAGCTCGCCTTTGCCTATTTGCCTTTGTTTTATAAGACTATGTATCATATTGGTTTTCGTGCAATAAAGAATTATGAATTATATTTTCCGGAGGGCCTGCACCGGTTCCAGTTCTAACCGTGTTTACCCGGTTCTTGCAAAAAAGTCGAACCGGTTCTAGTATATGATAACCGGCTTCTCGGTTCTGTCTGATGCGAAAATCATATTCTCGTCAAGAACCGTTGCACTTGCAAGCACATTAAGATTTACGATAAGTTCCTAGATGTTTGAAGCATTCGTCCTTGAATTTGAACTTTTGCTTTTGTTACAAAGATGTAATATTGCCTGAACCCAATCTCGCGTAGGCTTCTGTAATGGCATTGAAGGCTTTGGCGTATCACCGGGGTAGTTTGGAAGCATGGACTCGGCGGGGCAGTTGTCAATGTCATCAGATATCTGGTCAAATGGCCGGCAGTTTTGATCCGCCACCCAGTTAGTGTGACAAGCTTCATAGAGATTCGTGTATTTCACACCTGCCCCGCTTCCGATCCGCTAGTGTAGCGAAGCCTTTAGACCAGGTACTATAGAGCTTGGCCTCGAAGCTCACCAAAGATTGATTCCTATCAGGTCAAGATCAGGGTTCCCAAGAATACCAAGAAGGCATCCAAGTTGACGCCGTCTCAGCAGCTATTGATGCAGGAGTGCACTTGTGAGGACGACATGTCGGCGTGCTCCTCCGAGTGTGGACTCGGTCCTGAAGACCAGGACAACCGGCTCAACCTTGTGGTATGTGCCAAAATTATAATCAACAAGGGTTTACCCAAGACGACGGATAGAAGTTAACAGAACGGATCGGACGGTTTGGTTGGGTTAAAAGTTGTCTTTGCATATTTGTGTCAGATACCATTTTACCGGAATACTGCTCAATCGATTTCGACGCGGCTTGAAGCAGGTTCTTAGATATTTTTTTCTGCTGTAGACTACTAAATGTGGCACGAAGCAAACATGTGTTATCTTTTTATTTCTAAGCTTTAGACCTATTACAATAGAAGCAATCGTACATTTATTACACGGCGCGGTGCATTATTTTTGTGCGCCGCCGTGACAGCCCGTGGGGCGCAAACCAAAAATCAGAACAGGGCATTCGTAACGGAGGGGTTAAACAGTGTTAATATAGCACAAGTAAAGAAAATAAACGGTCAAGTGCGAGTAGCACTCGCGCACCAAGGGCACACCTCGGACACTCTATAGAACGCTCGTAAAATAATCACCTATTACTACTACATAACCAAATGATGTTTGTATACGTGCAAAAGTGTGCGTAAACTTTGCTCGGGCTGGTGGCGCGGCAAATGCAGCGATATTTAGTATATACGCGTCGTCACTCGTCCGGCGTTCAGCCCCGTCTATTGATCCTCTAACCAATCCTTTGACGCCAGGGGTGGGGTGCGGTATCTGAATCAGCGCGGGGAAGGGAGTGGCCGTTCTGTACGTAGTACTATTATCTCTTCTGTGCCAAGGGTTTCGATCACACTTGGAGAGCGTAACATGTGTAATTAATTAGGTTTCAAAATTTTACAGAATGCATTTGATTTTAATCACATTAATCCATTTCCAACTACTCGGGTAAACAAGACAAACAAATATAGAAGTAGGTACAATTGTAAATTTCTAGACCTCACACGTTTAATATGTATTTGCGATAGCGAAATGTGTCAGTTACAAATAGAATGCGTAGCGACCGTCGATACACGTTGTCTGCTGCCATTTCCAATCAGGGACATAATTCAATATCACGGGAAACGGAAGACCTTGATTCGATTGGCACAGGAAAGGGTAATTTGGCACAAAAAGGAGGAGGTTGATACGCAGCAGTGGGCGGAAACAAGCTGCCAATGATGATGATGATTTCCTATAGGTGCCGGATGACATCTGCGAAGCTCTCTCCAACCGCACGGCCTGCAACTCAGAGATGGTCTACACGAAATCCGAGCGTCACGCAACTATGTGTGAAGTTTGCAACATCACGCCGGTGAATGCGCCCAAGGGGGTGAAGGCCCATAAGGTCCTTCGCCCTAATAAGGATATCTTCGTTCTGAAGATCGGCAAGCAAACCGATGAGCCTCATCGCACGGGGAACATCGAGGTGAGTCAGTCATAGCTTCATCATCATCATCAGCCATTGCTGAGGCCGCCTTATACCACCTTCTATACGCGGTCTTGTTAACCTGCGTCCATTGTATTCCGATCATTAAGGATTTCGATTCCTCTTGTTCCCTCAATCAAGTATGATTTACTGACTCGATCCACTAATCGAGCAACAGCTCTTTAGGTTCACATGTACACTTCCACTCTTTGGATCACCTATCTACTCTACCAGTGGATATAGAACAGCACTCAGTCTAGGGAGATCCACCCTGAGCTCACTGACCATTTCGATCACCCAGTACGCTAGTACTATTACTTATTCTGTGCACCCAGTTCCCTATTTCAGACCGTAAATGTGATAAAACTATCATAATTTGAAGCACCCGTATCCCAATGATAAAAGTCCCCCAGGTTCTGAAAGATTTTTCAAATGTAACAAGCGAATTGACCAATCTTTCAGAACCTGGGGGAAGTCGAAGATGAATTCAAAATAGCGGCACTTGATCTGAAATGAGTCTGATGTGATGAGAGAACAAGTTGTCACAGCTAATTTTCCTTTCGGAATCTGGGCGTAAGTCAGCCTTTACACCTACGTTCTATTGCGCAGGGAAATCCGCGCAATCGTCGTGCGTGATTGTTAGGGTTCCGTTAGAGATACCAGGAACCCTTATAGTTTCGTCAAGTCTGTTTGTCTGTCTGTCTGTCCGTCCGTATGTCACAGCAACTTTGTTCCAAAACTATTAAGATTACACAGTTGAAACTTGGTAATGTGAACCGTTTTATGATTTTTATATATTTTTATTTATTTATTTATTACACACATACATGCTTGCGACATAATAGTTAAAACTAAATCGACACAAACAGACAATAAATTAAAGGACAAAGAAACAGGTTATAACAATACAAACGTTACTTATTTATAACATAAACAAAAAGTGGCGACCTTTGCGAATCCCGTCAAAGAGCACTGGAACAAGTCCACCTCAGTCCTCTCTGAAATATCATTGAAGAGAGCGAGCGCCCGCATCACCACCGGCGCGCCTCCCGCAGCATCTCCGTCCTCGCCAGAGGGATGTGGAACAGCTTGTGCGTCCTCGCCCGGAGGTAGTTGTTCGGCACATACAGTCCCAGCCGCGCCAATACTAGAGGGTTTTCGAGCATGCCACGGAAAACCCTAAACACATACGTGGAAAGTGCGAGGCCCCGTCTCACTTCCAGCTTATTGTAACCAACCATGCCCAAAACGAACAGGGTTGGATACATAAGCGGAAAGAAAGGATAGACCCTGTACCCCGTATAAAAATTGAAAAAAATAAATATTAAGGGGGGGCTCCCCATACATGAAACTCTTTTAAAATATCAGAGCCTTTCACTATGAAAAACAAAGTTGCAACACAAACATCCAGTCTTATAATTACTTGCTACTACGGAACCCTTCATGGGCGAGTCCGATTCGCACGGCCACTTTTTTTATGTTACTTTTGTGCAAAAGGGAAAGCGCGTGCGATTGTGCGTTTTATCTTCACAGCACGGGAAAGAATCTGCGTGTAGTGTAGTGTAGGTACAGCTAGCCACCACTTTATCTAAAGAGGGCGATGCGCCACGATCTGCGCTAACTGAACAGCAAAGAGTTTCATGACCTGAAATACACTACAACAACTGACAGCTGATATTCCACCATGTTACACACGAAAGAACGCGGGAAAGAAATAAACTGCACGCGACAGAATTGCGCGCGCGTCTGAGTTGCCCCGCCGCCCTCGCTCTTTCCTCTTTCCCCTCGCCCCCAACACGCACGCGCTTTCGCACGGGATTGCTTTCCCGCGCGCAATCCTGCTCGATAGAACGTCGTAGGTGTAAAGGCACCTATTGTCAACTGTCAGGTGGAGCTGGTGACTCCGCGGGCCCCCGCCAAGCGGATGCCGGCCACGCACGCCTGCGTCAACATCCAGTGCGAGGAGCAGGACCTGTGCTGCTTGCCGTGCCGCGGGTGCCGCTCCTCATGCCGCCCGCCGCCGCCGCCGCGGCTGCGCCGGCGCCGCCGCTGCTGCTGACTACACCGTCATTTGATAGGCTTTGGACCCACACCGACCGATAGTGGAATATAAAACCTTCCAACGATATTTTGGCTAATGTAATGAGTGTAAGTCTACGCTCTTAATGCAACGAACCTGTCATCAACACAGACCTTTCATTACTCATCAAGCGTTAGTTCCCCCTGTCAACGCAAGCTAAAAGATCGTTGGAAAGGCTGTAATGTGGGATAACACCCATTAATTTGAACTTCTAATGCATGAGAGATAAACGCCCGGTTTCCGGGACGCTGATCAAACGTTACGACTATCTAATCATAATCATAAAAATAAGTCTTACTCTTACGTCCGGGTAAGAGTACTGGAATTTTAACATAGACATAAACATGACATTAATTTGTTGAACTTTGATATTCTATGTGCTACTTAATAGATACAATCTGTGAAACGATTCTAATTTAAATTATTTATTATCCAAAAATATTTTTATGATATTTCAGTGGCCGCCGCTGTACTGAACCACTCTTGTAGATATGGACTGCGATTTAGGAAGCGACACGAAGAATAAATAAACAACATTCAAATCAGTTCACCCGTTCACGCAGACAGACGTAATGACTCACACGTTAAACATAAGTTACATTAGAACAGCCCTTTTCCTTCGTCGGGTGGGGATTAATAAACAGTCAAGTGGTCAAGAGCGAGTAGGACTCGCGCACCTGGTGTTCCGATCACACTTGGAGAGCGTAACATGTGTAATTAGGTTTCCACATAAAAAACTTAATACTTTGGTCATCCATGTAAACCAAATTAAATATTTTTGTAGAAAGACAGAAATTTACAGTATTCAGATTTTTCCCTTTGCTTGTGCTCTATGACCTTGCTTTGAGCTAAAATTTCATGATTGTAGGCCTACGGAAAGTACCCTATAGGTTTTGGGTCCATTGCGATTACTATGAAAATCCAACAATTTTATTAAAAACCGCAAAGATAACTTTGTCATTCATGTAAACACTATGAAAAACAAAGTAATTATTTGCTGGTGAATAATGATAGTGATATTTGGGCTAGGTGTATCAACGTGTGTGTGAACCCTTTATGGGCGAGTCCAACTCGCACTTGGCCACTTTTGTTTTCAATGGAGACATTCGGTATCTCAAATCGTTAGTTCGACCATGGGATGATCTCGATAGCGCGAGAATTTCCCCCTGGTCTGCGAGCGATAATGCCGGCAAGAAAGAAAATACATGCAGCTGTTACGTCAGCCATCAGTATTTAGAATCGCTTGCCCTCCCCCGCGCCATCTACACTACCGACAATGGCAATGAACTTGTTAAATCAGACGCGATAGGCGCAGGCGCGGGTCGGACGGAATATCTATGAGCGGCTGAAAGTTTAATGAACCTTAGCCGAATGTGGGTCAAGATAATTATAAATTATGTATGTCCCAAAAGTTGTAGGTAATTGGCAGTTAGCCAAGTTAACCAGCTCGCTGAATGAAGTGGTTCACTGGAGTTTGCGTTATTTATTCCTTACTTCTACTTAAAGCGGCCATTCGCCTGACTGACGTTTCGTGGACAAAAGATTTCCTCTGACAGGATTGATCTGAAGGTACAAATGATGGATTTAAGAAGTGGAGCCAGCTGGATTTGTGATGCAGGGGCAAGAGGGGGAAGGGTAAAGTTTGTATGGGCAAAAAAAAAACTTGACCTATGAATCTGTAATTTGGCAGGTAGGTAGTTAAAAGATCTACGACTTAAGTCCAGTATTTTTTCTAAATCCTGCCCCCCCCCCTTCTTGCAAGGGCCAAAAAATAATAATTTAGGACTTAACTCTTTTACAGTAATTATAGGCTTTCGTATATCTCGTATATATTTATTGCACATGTCAGAAAAAAACACAAACAATACATAAAAGGCATGAACAAAGGCAAGCTCATATCTAAAAAGAGATTTCTTCCAGCAAGCCCAGGATGGACAGGATACATTTAGGGCTTTCTGTATGAAAGTGTCCCTTAATAACTTTATCCGAAGGTACCTTGATCTGAAGGTACAAATGATGGATTTAAGAAGTGGAGCCAGCTGGATTTGTGATGCAGGGGCAAGAGGGGGAGGGGTAAAGTTTGTATGGGCAAAAAAAATACTTGACCTATGAATCTGTAATTTGGCAGGTAGGTAGTTAAAAGATCTACGACTTAAGTCCAGTATTTTTTTCTAAATCCTGCCCCCCCCCTTCTTGCAAGGGCAAAAAATAATAATTTAGGAATTAACTCTTTTACAGTAATTATAGGCTTTCGTATATTTCGTATATATTTATTGCACATGTCAGAAAAAAACACAAACAATACATAAAAGGCATGAACAAAGGCAAGCTCATATCTAAAAAGAGATTTCTTCCAGCAAGCCCAGGATGGACAGGATACATTTAGGGCTTTCTGTATGAAAGTGTCCCTTAATAACCTTAAAAATAGATTCTCCATGTTCCTTTTATACGAAAACGATACCAAACACGCTGTATAAACTTTAGCCCCTTTTGGGGACAAATTAAAATAAATTTACTGAACTTACGTACTGGATCTTTTAACTACCTACCTGCAAATTACAGCTTCAGTTTGGGTTTTTTCCTATTTTTCACAAAATTTTCTTTTTTACGGGGGGGGGGGCTAATCTTTAAAAATAATTACTGAACTTACATCTTGCTTGCCAAATTACAGCTTCATAGGTCAAGTATTTTATTTTTGCCCATACAAACTTTACCCTCCCCCTCTTGCCCCTGCATCTCAAATCCAGGTGGCTCCACTTCTTAAATCCATCCTTTGCACCTACACATTAATGCCAATGGACATCTTTTGTTCACGAAACGCCGTATTTTGCGAGTCCTAGGGCCGTGGCACGCCCGCTATTATGATATGAAGAATTTTGTTGTCTTAAAGTCTCGCTCGGACTTCACGGTAAAATATTGACTCTCCAGTTATTCCCATTAACCCATTGGTGATAACAGTCAGTTCTCCATTAACAATATGCAGGATACTGATAGATCTATGATACTTATTTTCTTTTTCAATAGATAGGTAGATGAGAAAAAGGTGTGCGTCAAAATCCTTTCGGCGCAGAGTACTATGAACGCAAAAGGCCAAACCATAAATTAATGGCCAATTGCGTATTTAAATCCATCGAATCGTGAATGACCAAGAATTACCAAAACTTCAAAAGGCCAAACCACAGGTACCTAATTTAGTGGCCAATTGCATATTTAAATCCTACGTTCTTAGTTATTTGCGGCGAAAGGACATAGATTTGTAAAAAAATCGCAAAAAAAATAAATCTTTTCCACAGATAAAAAGATAAAGTTATATCAAACGTGGACAGCAGAAATCCAGTAATCAGTATATTTATGGACATGAGTAAGGCCTTCGATTTTGTGAACCACGAAATACTTATTAGTAAACTATCAAAATATGGTATTAGAGGTAATGCGATAGAACTAATTAAATCATACCTGTACAAAAGGCAACAAATGACACAAATAAACAGGATATGTACTCGAACAAAAACAGAAAAGACATACACATCAAAACCCAGAGATATAGAGCGTGGTGTACCACAAGGTAGTGTGATGGGTCCATTGCTGTTCTTAGCTTACATTAATGATTTGCCGAATGTTGTTAAGTATCCTATGGTATTATTCGCCGATGACAGCACAGTAATTATACCCTGCGACGATACAAATGAATTTGAGAATGAAATTAATACCACACTAAATAACATAATTAATTGGCTTAATAATAATAGTTTAGTTGTAAACGTTGACAACACTAAAATAATCAGTTTTAAAAATAATTCTAGTAATGATAATACGAAATTGGACATACGATATTCAGGTGAAAGCATCGAACAAACTAATCATACAAAGTTTCTGGGGATTTATATTGACAGTAATTTAAAGTGGAAAACACAGATTGACAAAATATGTAATAAATTGAATTCATTTGCTTATGCTCTGTACAAACTATCAAAAACCGTATCTGAGGAAGCAGTATTGACGGCATATAATGGTTACGTAGACTCAACTCTGAGATTCGGTATCATATTCTGGGGCAATGGAGTTAACAAAGGATCCGCTCTAATTGCTCAAAAAAAGTGTGTAAGGGCTATTTGTGGTCTCTCTCGGAGGGACAGCGCCAAACCACACTTTAAAAGGCTTAATATACTGACGGTGCCTTCTTTATATATATTTGAGGTAGTTATATTTATTAAGTCTAACATGCACCTATTTACAACTTATAATAGTAAACGGCATATGAATCAAATACGTATGCCCCAACACCAAACGGCACTATTCAAGAACAATATTTTTGGCATGGGACCTATAATTTGGAACCACCTACCTGACAAAATTCGTAACATAGTTAACATATTGCAATTTAAAAAAGAACTACGAAAGGTCTTAATTAATAAAACTTACTATTCCGTTGCTGAATATCTAGACGATAAGAAAATGTGAATTTCAACTGATTCTGGTCTGAATTTATGATTTGATTACTCTTGTGCCGTAAGTTTCTATCTATTGTATAATTATATTGTATTGCACTACCATAGTGCTATTTTGCATGTCACTGCGTGACTAGATGTGCAGTACCGACCGATACATGTTAAGTTACCTTCCACCTTCTATGTAACCATATCTACGCAAAATAAACACATTTGTATTTGTATTTGTATTTGTATTTGTATGGGGTGGAAGTCGAGACATAACTTTACGTTAACAGTAGGATTGGCAATTTCACTTTAGTACAATGAAAATAAGGCATAAGTTGCCTTGACAATCAATTGGTTTCTCATTGCGACTTCATATCACGTGACACTTTTTGGCTAAATATCTAAATCTACGTCAAAAATTACTTAAGGCTGGGCAACCCGACAGACGAAAATATTTTTTTTTTGTAAAACTAATTGATCTGGCTGTTATTAAACTATTTTATTAGTAAATAAAAAAAAACGCAATAGAAAGCGTTAGTAAAAATAAAACATTTGAAATCTACATAGAACTATGTAGATACCTATATCATACAGCTATCCTATATTGGATAGAGTAACTAGACCTGCCATAAAATTTCTTTTATAAGTGAATACCTACCTAATAAATTATGATGTAACTACTTACATCACATTAAAGATAGGCATATGTATTTAATTCAGAAAGCTCCAACATATTAGGTAAGTATTATCACATACATATCAGTATCCGTAGGCGTCAACGTCATGCATGTCGTTTTCATTTTCAGCGCGTTTACATAAATGACGCAAGTTTTAGTCTCGCTTGCCTACACCTGCGTCGTCGTCGCGTCGCGTCGCGGCTCCAAGCTCCATACGTAGTGGTTGTATGCTGTTTTCTTTTGTAGTAGACGCCCGTTGTGTGTCGGCCTGCTGCCGCCGCCCCGCACCGGTGTTCGTTCGTAGCTGCCATTCGTTCGTGTTCACTCCGCTTTTATCCCGCGCTGAGGCCGCACGAGCCGCCGCCTCTATTTTTATACCACGTGGCTCGTCACCCACCCGCGCTCCTTCTTAACCTAGAAGCCAGTTGACGCAACATTCTGTGATTTTACATTTACTCCAATCCCGTTAAAACCAGGTGAGTGTTTTTTTTTCTGACAAATTTTAATAGCCACGCTTCGATATCGTGTCGTTTACGGCAGCACGTTTCTTTTTCTCTAACTTAGAGTTGCAATTCGTCACGATTGATGGACATATAAAAATAGACGGCAATTTGTGTGTAATTTACAGTTTGTTATCATTTGGCGAAATTATTGATAGCAAAGCAAGCTGACCTAGAGAGCCAATACGACCAATGTTAATGTCAATATAGTTTTGAGTTGATAGTAGAGTTATCGTGTATTGAGACATCTTTGTTTGTGAGATCAATTAGTGGTTTTCATTCGCATTCTGATACTAATTAATGCAGGGTGCTTGGACAAAAAATAATAATAAAAAGGGTCGCGTAAATTGAAAGGGGTGATAAAAATACCCTCGCATGATAAATATTGAATGAAGTCTGGTGAAGCATTGCCGACCTAAATGCATAATGTGTCATTTTAAGTTTTGAAGTCACCCCAGAGATGCTCTTGAAATATTGTTCCGTTCGATCCGTACCATTACCGGTTTGATTGAGAAATTGCCCCTCGAGTCCTGAACCGATGCTTGGGGCAACTTCTACCTGCCAACTGCATTGCCTCTATTATTCATTCTTGTCTGCATAACAATGTCGCCGTTTCCCCTCATCCCTATTGTTGTCTGGGTGCGTGCGATAACGATAAGGCATAATTTTGGGGTAACAAAGATTGGAATAAATATTTTTCTTTACGGACATTATAATGGAAGGAGGCGAGCTTGTCTCCGCAGTGAAAGTTCTTTTAGAAAACATACATGAAAGGTCATCAGGACATATAACGTACGAAAATATGTACCTAGGGGTGCATATTGAAATATATGGTACCTACTTAGCTACCATATTCATAAATAATAATAATAAGATGGTGTAAACTTTTTGAGTCTAAATAAATTCGTATTTCGTATATATTTATTGCACATAAAAGGCAAAAAACAGAAAATACAGAGAAGTAATTTAAATTCATTATTATTCAATAAATAAAACAACCACGTTATTGAATTACTAGAAGTTTAAGTTTAGTTAAGATTTTATAATTTACAAGGTGATTGCATAGTTATGAATAAAGCGAATACCTAACCTATCTATCACTAATAAAACCATAATCACTAAAGGATTAATAAAAATGTTCTGATGTGCTTATTTTCGGTGTAGTTAGCCTCCTTAAGAGCACTTCTGCATCGGAACTCAGAATTTCATCATCAGTTTACTTTTAGAGGAGAAGAAATAAAAAAAATAAAAGGCCAAAGCCAAGCTAATAGTGCGTATACACGTAGAACGCTGCGCTGGTTACCAGCACCGAGCCGCCGACTGACAGCGCTTATCGGCGCTGTCGGTCCATGCAGGCAGGCAGTCTCTATACTTTGTGCCGAACCAGCAGCTCCGACTAGTAGCGCCGATAAGCGCCGACCAGCACTGATACGCGCCAACCTGCGCCACTGGTAGGCTATTTTGTATCTTGCGTGCTACGCAGAGAGACTACGCCAGTCAACTTCTGCCTGCTTTCTTTATGTAGCTGTTGCCTGCGCCGACCGGTGCTGATAAGCGCTGGCAGTCAGCGCCGCTGGTAGCCAGCAGCGTTCTACCTGAATACGCGCTATCCGAGGAGCATTCTGTGCTATTTTCATAGCGACGAAGACGAACGAACGACACTCTTTCACATATCCGGAGCGAAATTGAAAAAAAAACATTAAGGTAACTGTGACAGATTTCATGACAACTTAAAACTTTTCTATCGACCCAAGTTAATCAAATTCCATTTATGCCAAAGCGAAGTTACCTACGCTGACACTCTCGATAAACAGTAGGGAAACCAACAATAATAATACTCATAATTCCGAGAAATTTGTGTTTTGCTAAAGGCTGGTTTTGCTCAGTAAATTACGGCTTCTTAAGGCTTCGTCTGGACAACACGTGACAGCGGAACTCAGAATTTATTTCTTTATGGTGCTGCTCTTACCTGATACGCGAATGATCTGAATTTATTTTGCGAAAGACCAGATACGCAAATGACCTGAATTTCTTTCGCGAAAGACGATTCGCAAACGACCTGAATTTCTTTAACTTCACTTTATGAATTGATTCACATACAGCTGTCACTATGTTTGACGGTTGTCACTATTTTTAACAGCTGCCACAATTTTTGACAAGTGTCACTATTTTTGACAGGTGTCATTTTTTTTGATAGCTGTCACAATTTTTGACAGATGTCACTATTTTGGTCACTAAATTTATTGATCTTTTTTTAATGGTCAAGGGTGTATCGTTCTGCTGATACTATAATACTAAATAAAATATCCAAAGTAAACGGATCGGATGGGTGCGTATCAGTTAGTTTGAATTTCTGGCACTATGCGTAGATTGATATGTCTGGTAATTAAGTATCTGGTCATTTGCGAAATAAAATTCTGGTCCATTGCGTATCAGGTACTTCACGAATAAAGCATGGTCATTTGCGTATCAGGTAAGTTGCGTTTCTGGCAGTACGCGTCGAAAACTCGAAATGCTCCTAAACGGGCCATATTGTCACTGCAATATGTGGCCGGCAACTATTGGTGTCTTTCTCTAACATGTGAGTAAGAGAGGGACACCAATAGTTGCCGGCTACATATTGCAGCAAAACCTGGCCCGTTTAGGAGCACCTTTAGCGGAACAGAGTTTTAAATAAAAATGCCTATCTAGATGAGTAAAATAATGAAGTATTTTTACTAACGATTATGTAAATAACAAGGACATAATCAAATCCGGTACGAAATTGTAAAAAATAATGTGACAGGGAAAAATCATATAATGACGCCCAAGCGAATTGACGAATTGGTTATAATCAAAATGAATTAATATCGAGCATGACATCCTGAATTATGGGCGGGCCCTAGGGAATCAGAACTTAGAATTTAATCATTAACTTATATTAGAGGAAATTAAATAAATAATAAAAAATGGTTTTAGCCAAGCTAAGCAAGTCTAACTGAGGAACATACTGTGCCATTTTTATAATGATTAGATAAATAACAAGAACACAAATTCAGATGCGGTGCGAAATTGTAAAATAAAACATTGTGACTGACAGATTTTCTTGCAACTTCAAGAGATTTCTATCGAGCAAAATTAATAAAATTACGTTTATGGGAAAGCAAAGTCACGCTGACACTCGTGATAAACAAGCTAGTGAAAAAACGTACTGCAATAATACTCATCATTCCGAGCGATTTGGGTTTTGCTAAGGCTGTTTCTGCCTAGGGCGCCGTGTTAAGGTGTGGGTCTATATCTGTAGTCTGTACTTATACGCCTTTACCTAGCTGGTACTTTTAGCTAGCTGACACAGTTCTGATAATTAACTATTCAGGTCGATGCCTCCCAACTAGGGTGAATGACTAACTAACTTAATTTTTAACCGACTTCAAAACAGGAAGGAAAGTAATGTTTTATGTTATGATTGTTTACTTCGTAACTGGTATCGCTGATCCGATTTAAAAAAATATATTATATTTTTAAGTGTGACCCATTAGTTAGTATGTGTATGTTGTGTGTGTATACAACTAGGTGTCATTTTATTTAATTTTATTTATTTGGACAAAATACAATGACAGGCGACACATAGCACAAAATGTGGACTTACAACATAACACAAAATCTGACATCTTAAACATTTCTCACTAGGACATAAATACAAAAGAGATAATAGTACTCCGTACAGAACGGCCACTCCCTTCCCCGCGCTGATTCAGATACCGCACCCCACCCTGGCGTCAAACGATTGGTCAAAGGATCAACAGACAGGGCTGAACGCCGGACGAGTGACGGGACGACGCGTATACTTAATATCGCTGCATTTGCCGCGCCACCAGCCCTAGCAAAGTTTACGCACACATTTGCACGTATACAAACATCACTTGGTTATGTAGTAGTAACAGGTGATTATTTTACGAGCGTTCTATGGAGTGTCCGAGGTGTGACATCATAACACAAGACCAGTTTTTTGTTATTTACTTTTGTTTACACAATTCAAGATCGAAGTTAGGGAAGGATTTAGAATTAGGGATGGCTTATAAATGAGGCAAAGTACATAATATGATACACAAGGCGCACTGACTGAGACTTAAAACACTCTACTCGTATAATACAGACCACGCCAAGTTACTTCGTCCCTGAGCAGCCTGCCCCCGTAGACAAGATGCAAAACGCTATTATCGTTCGCACGAAACGCTAAGAATATGTATGCGATTTGACGTTAAGGCGAGGTACGAATAATTACAAACCAAGGTCAACGAAGATTGCGGAAGTGAGAAGCAAATATAACTCGGGAACAGGAATAAGTGGGATGGCAATTGTGCGCTCGCGCCTAATCTGAATCAACGTAAGCGCCAAAACGGAAAAAAGAAAAATAACCTATTCCAGGGAATTACATTTCATTCATGAAATCGCTAGTAACAACGATTACCCACATATTTCAATTAATATGTAAATCATATTTACTACTACTGCGGTATAATAGGAAAAGATATTGAAAAAAGGGGTTGACTTTGGATTTATTTTCTATCGAGAAAATTTTATCCAAACACGTTTTGCTTCTTAAAAACCCTAGATTATATAGTCAAATTACATATACTAGAAATTGATTACGATTAGTCGAGTATTTCCTAAAATACACATGATAAAAGCACCCCTAATTTATTCGTGAGGCCCCTTAAATCACGCTACGCCCAATGGTAGGTACGCTACGCTACGGTCACCAAATGTCAGATCGCATACATTTTGAGTTCTCGTTTCGTTTCGTAGCGTTATTAACTTTGTCTAGGCCTACTGTTACCTTTCTTTATCGCATTCGCCTGTGCAGTGTATACGTGTGTGTGAGAGGTTGTGTAAGGGTGTGGTGTATGTGTGTATATGTGTAAGTTAGTACTTAGTATGTGTTTCTATGAATGGCAATTAACAACTAAAAAACTCGATTTTAATTTTTACTGTCCGTCCGTCCGTCTGTCAGCGGGTCCTAGAGCATGAACCGTAATAGCTAGAAAGCTGAAATTTTCACAGAATGTGTATATCTGTTGCCGCAACAACAACAAATACTGAAATACGAGATATATTACAAATTAAATGGGATCCCCATACTCTTGGATTGATACACCCCCAGTTGTGTTAGCCCAGCCGATATGTTGCAGGCCCTCAATCTGTCGTGAGTTCAAATTGCCGTGAGGGTATAATCTTTTTTAATTTTCTTTTTCTTTTTGTTTTATTGTTTTGAGTGCTTAAGTTTTGTTGTACGATGGTACGGTACCCTTCGTGTGCGATTCCGACCCGCACTGGACGGTTTTTTTTAATTTTTTTTTTATTCATACGATACGAAAATAGGCAGGTAGGTAGTTCTTATGTTACAGGTTTTAATGAGTGCTCGGAGCGATGGCTCGGCTCTGTAATTGGAACCCACCTCACGCAACAAGACTTATTCGATGTCAGATCGGAATGTGGGTACAGTCGGACAAACCTGATCAGGCCACAGCAGCTTTAAAAGGCAACCTTCTCTCCGAGAAAAACCGTTTCAATGCGTGGGTTTTGCGATTGTGAAAATGCAAAAAATAATTATGTTGCAATTTCGTTGGATATTTTTAGGGTTCCGTTAGAGAAACAAGGAAACTTTATAGTTTCGTCAAGTCTGTCTGTCTATCCGTCTGTCCGTCCGTATGTCACAGCAATTTTATTCCGCAACTATTAGGACTACACAGTTGAATCTTGGAATCGCTTTACCATTTTTATACAAAAATTGAAAAAAAAAGTAAGGGGGCCTCCCCTGGAACTGAAACCAAACAATATTGCTGTGTGTGGGGGTGTCTATAGATAGGTCTTTAAATATGACGTTGGAACCTCAACCTGAAACCATTTTTCCCCAAAGTCAACCGTTAAAGAGACAGACCCTTCCAAAGTGTAAAAAAAAAATACGCGTGTAGCACCGTACACGTGTTAGAAGTAAAACTTCTGTAGCTAGATCATTAAGTGGTACCTATACTATACACCTATACCTACCTATACTAAAAGAGATTTAAATTTCCAATTTTGAGATCCAATCTCTGCTTCAAGTTACTTTTAAGTTTCAGACGTCCGATTATTTGAAATTATTTTATACTTGTACTTACTTTTAATACGTCATGTCATTTATTTCCCACCATTCCTTATCTACAATTTGTCGCGCTCGTGGTGATATACTTAACTCATTCAATAGTGTCACTACTGTTTGCATCTCGCTCAGATTATATACCATCTGACGTCACGTCTTTAAGCCGTCTCGCTCAAATGTATGCATTGCTTTGCTTGTCTCTGTGCCCAGTCCCTTTATTTAATTGATCGAGTACGTATTTTCAACTATTCCAAGTTAATGTGTACCTGCGGGGCTACCATAAGGCTTGCCACTCACCTCAGTCGCGAAGATAAATGACAAAGAAGATGGCTAAATCAATATATGGACGACTGCCCCAGACATGTACAAAGACTTCTCAACAGCCAATAGCATTTAAATATTCATTCATAAATTTAATTTACTGCGTCTGTATTTAGTTTGTAGAACTTGAAGAAAAAAAAAATAAATATAGGTAAATAAGAGTTGTTACTCAATACTCCGTGATTCCAATATGATTCCGTGACCTTTGCCGTCGCTAGAAATAAGCACCATTTTGCAATAACATGCAACATAACGCCATCTAGCCACTCCTCTGGAAACCTCCTGTTTTCAACAGTTTTGCTAGTTGGCAATTATGTTGCATGTTATTTTTAACGATGGCAAAAGTCACTAATCAATGGCGGAATCATAGAGTATGAAGTGACAACTCATAATTATTTAATCATTTCCTTCAAGTTCTACAAACTAACTAAAGACGCAGTAATTTATGAGAGAATATTTAAATGCTATTAATTGGCTGTTGAGAAGTCTTTGTGCATGTCTGGGGCAGTCATTTTGCCAAATTGCCAACTCCTTTCGCGTCTCAATGATGTTTCTCCATAAAATAGCGCGCATTCATTATGATATGACATTAAATTGTGACAAAATGCGTGGCTGGGGTGACTGGCGTGCCTTATGCTACCCCCGCTAACCTATACATACCTACTTTGCTAGGATTTTTTAGGGTTACTTCATCGCAAAGCGATGACGTAACTCTTATTTAATTTTATTCTTGACATTTCCTTAGTCCGCCATACGACATACCTCGATTTTTATATTTTACTTCAACATTATTGACTGGCATGAAGCATTAACTTTAAAATTACAAAAGCTTATTAAAATCAAAATCGTATAATTTCAACAGTTATAACAACAATTCAACTTTAAAATATGTATTACAAAAATTACATACAAACAAATAAGCGAAACAATAAGCCATTAAACTTATGGCTCTGTAAACTGTAGACCTCGCTTTGGCCGTTTACTACAGATAAACATTAAATAGGTAGGTATAACACGTACTTAGTAGCTAAACTGCTAATTTGTGACTTGAACTGCACTATATAATAAAAAGTGGCTTTAGAACAGTTCTAGGTACCTACTTATTGTTTTCAAGAAGTCTTAATGCAGCCATCCATCACATCGGAATTTGCTTGAAAACTAAATATCACATTTGGATGATTCTAAGTGACTTTATGCGATTACTAGCTGCCCGTTGCGCGACTACGCAGCGCGTTTTAGGTACCTATTCCATAGTTACCGGCCACAAAACGATTCGTTCATCATTTTAGAAATCCATATCGACCCGTATGTGACATTGATGAAACTCTTTTCTTACAAACTGTATGGATCGCATCGCACAGCTGTCAAACATAAGTTCCGGTTCCAACAAAGAGGTTGAACGAAGTAGTTTTTGGTCACGTCACTGGTTTTGTTTGCCAGTGTTTGCCCCAGCCAGCGGCGGCGGCGCCATCTTGGCCATACCGGAAATCAAGAACTCGTGGAAGAATGCTTAAAATAATTTTTATTTGTTAACGTTTCATCAGGTTTTTCTCTCACTAATTAACATTCTTTATTGTACGAATGTATTATTATCTTATCTGATTAGTTAAAAACCGTATTGAAAATAGTTGCGGTTTTAAAAGTCTTCAGCCGACCCTGACGTCACCGATTCCAATTTCCGTTACATTTCTTAGCCACTCGTGATAGCACCCGGCTAGTAGCAAGTGAAAAGCAAATATATGAATAACCCACAGTTGAGAGGTTAAATAAATTTTACCCCCGTGCCCCAAGAAGTTTTACTTCAAAAATTGTGTCCCCCTCCCCTCTAACTTTTTAGGTAAGAGAGTGAAAATAAAAATATTTTTTTTTGCTGTGTATTGTGTATCTCATCTCAATATAAACATTCAACGAAAATTGGTTTGAACAAAATAAAATAAGCAGTTCTTAAGATATAAAACATTTATTAAAAACCGCAAAGATAGATAGTATGAATGTCAAAGTTATTCATACTTCACTATCAAAAACAATTTAATTATTTGCTGGTGAAGAATAATGGTGATATTTGGGCTACGTGTATCAAGTGTATTATGATGGACTACTACGGAACCCTTCATGGGCGAGTCCGACTCGCACTTGGACACTTTTTAGGCCTTGTTTGACTGTTCCGCGAATTATTTTTTGTAACCTGATTGGGACTAAGAAGTCTTCAACGCTGGACTTCAATACTCCATTGGAAAACGAAGGTATAAGTTTCTCGAACAGAGGAAATGCAACAAACTTTACAACAAACCTAACCGTACCGGACATCAAGCTGAAATTTATATCAATTGTCTAGGTCTGTGGTCGCATATCACTGTAAAAAGAAAACAACCTTCTAGGACCTAGAATCTAGGTCAACGCAATCGAACGCTACCGACCGTTTATGCTCTAAAATTGTTGGATTTTCATAGTAATCGCAATTACCCAGAACCTATAGAGTACAGCAAGGTCTTAAGGCACAAATAAAGGAAAAATCTGAATTGCGCAAATTTGTCTTTCTATAAAAATATTCAATTTGGTTTACATGGATGAAATCATACTTTAGTTTTTTATGTGGAAACCTAATTACACGTGTTACGCTCAAACTCAAACTCAAACTCAAAACGTTTATTGCGACATTGTGGTGGTATATGGTGATATATATATATAGAATTTGAAGAACCGACAATGAACCCAGTGAGGGCACTGCAATATCTTGCATCTAACTTGCACAATAATAAAATATCATAAAATGGTTTACTTTATAACAATGAGATCATTACCTACTATTATCTACAGTATTAGCTCTCCGAGTTTGATCGAAACCCTTGGTGCGCGAGACCGACTCGCACTTGACCGTTTAGGAGACTTTGACTGTTGTCTAAGTAGTTATCATTCTGTCAGAGTTGCAGCCTTACCAAGAGATACTTTTTTTAGGTCTTTCTAGCCTTGCGTTTGTTTACTAAATTGGCTTTAATTATATTATCTAGTATATTAATATTAAAAGATTTTAATTTAATAAATTTTTAATATTATCAAGTTTTTTTTTTTAATAATTTCCTTTGTCTTTAATATGATTATCTTCATCAATGCACATGTTCATGCCATCAGTGGCACTGGCAAGTCATCTTTAGAGAGCTCTGTTGCCCATACAAAATATTTTTTGGTTTTATTCATTTACTTGCGGCGATTTCCGATTACATGTACAATTGTACATATTTGTTTTTAAATAAAGAATACGTTCAAGCTAATATTGCACAATATTTCGCAATACCGGAAATATGATTGCACAATATATTTGTTTGTATATCTACTTTACTTTATCAACAGACAGAATATATACATGCAAAGTTGAGCGATATTAGTGTCTTTTTAGGGTACCGATCCTTAAAAGGAAAAACAGGAACCCTTATAGGATCACTTTGTTGTCCGTCTGTCGTCCGTCTGTCCGTGTGTCATGTAAGTTAACCTTTATTAAATATCAAGAACACGTGGGTCTTATGGTCTGTGGTCGCATATAGCTGTGAAAAAATCAACCTTCTTCTAGGTCAACGCAATCGAACGATACGACCGTTTATGTTGTAAAATTATTGGATTTTCATAAAACTAAAACCTAAGGATACTTTCCCGTTGGACTACAATCATGAAATTTGGCACAAAGCAAGGTCATGTAGCACAAGTAAAGGGAAAAATCTGAAAACTGCACTGTTTTTCTAAAAAAATAATGGTTTAAGTTATATGGATGACATACTATAATACTGTAGTTTTTATGTGGAAACCTAATTATATTTACACATTTTGAACTCTCCAAGTGTGATCGGAACCCTTGGAGCGCGAGCCCTACTCGCACTTGACGGTTTATTTAAGTAGGTAAACGTATTTTTATTAACACATTTACCTGGTTTCCTGGGCGCTGAATAAGCTAACAAATTGGTTAAATCAGCTTCAACCGATCACGTATCGTTTTTATTCAAAATAGCAGCACGTGTTTGGCTGAGGCTGATTTAACCAACCTACTCTCATGAAGGCTCTATTAGTACAGTAGTACATACTGTGTTTTACAGACAAACAAATTACCTATTAAAGTTTTAAAACTTATGTGTGGTATGAATCGGTATGGGTGTGGTGCTCAAAACTCACAACTCCCCCCCCACCCCCCACCCCCCTCTACCTGACTCTACGCTACACCCCCCCTCGCCGTAAATGTAGTACATTTTTCAGATTTTCACTTTTTATTCGAAAACCGTGCATATTTGTTAAAATATGTGTATATCTAAATCAAAGAAGACAAACTATTGCGTCGATAACATTTTTCATTTATTAAAATTGGTCCAGTAGTTTCACTTTTATGGGGGGTCCAAAATATTCCCAAAACAATCAAGATGGGTTTTCAGTAAAAGAATCAGTATGTGCTCCGTCTCTTGTATTTACCAAGCCACATAATATATGCGTATAATAATCATAAGTTTCAAAACTTTATTAATTTGTTTGTTTTTCTTTTCCCATACATTGGTTACATAGAATCACTGTACTATATAGATTATTCGTTACTCGTCTGCATTACTCGCAACCATGTGAAATATGCATTAGAATTTTGTGATTGTATTAAAAAGGGCCCCAGCCCAGCAGTGGGGTAATTATGGCCTGAGTCAGCCCTCTACGTAGAACATACTTTCAGTTTCCTTGTGTGTGTCTGTGTGTGTGTGTCTATATAAAAAGTGCATTGCATGCGTGGTGCTGCGGTGTGTCGTTGTCACCTTTATAATTTATGGGTCAAAGATAAGCCAAGTCATTGTTACGATAGTAACGAACTAGTTTTTAAAAGGTTTTCTAGTTTTGTCTGTGTCTAATGCATAGTCATTATGATATGCAATAATTCTAATGATATACCTATAAATAACTTAACATCAGCGTTAGAGGTTGGTGATTTCTGACTTTTTAGTCCAGTAGGTAAGTAGTCTAGTAAGTAAATTATCATTTTCAATACATTTGTATGTTTACATATTTTAGATTAAGTATAGAAATACCTACTTTTACTTTTCGGGGAGTTGTTATGGAGAAGCACACTTCTTAGATGGAATTGTTGTCTTTACGTCGCTCGCACTGAACGATGCTCGACACCTTCCGCCTATGATATCCCTATGATCCGGTAAGCTTGTAGTCTGAAGGGTAGTAGAATGAAAGAATCAGTACTACCCTAAAACTTTCTTGCTAAAACACAAGCTTACTGTATCACTACGGCGGCGGCGGCGGCGGCGCGGCGCGGCGGCGGGGCGCCTCGGTACTTAGATCCACCCACACCTACGTAAGCTGACATTTAAATATTGTAAATGAAGTGACTCGCGGAAGTAATCAAAAGATCGAACAGCGAACAAAGAAAGTATGTTTATAATAGCTTTGCAGTGGGCACCTCGCCAAAACACTACTACTCGTTCCCCACCCTCACTGACCTCACTGTACATAGTAACACGTAACACAATACATGACATTACAAAGTATTTACACTCTTTCACTCATTTACAATTTACAGTTTATCTATCTACCTGTCAATTTAACCAGGGCTTACTTACTCCGGAACACTCACAGCTACTAGGCTAATACTGGGACCAGTAAGTCAAATCAAATCAAATCAAATATTTTATTTAACAAATTACAATTCTCATTATACTTACATAGTTGCTTGCAGACTCCACACTAGGTATAACCTGTCTCGTGGAGTCCAGACCAATTTTGAGTTTACTTAGTAGGCTTAGTTGCTAATCGTGAGCCGGGTATATATATATATATATTTTTTAATAATAATCGAGAAAAGATTGCACTTTTAGATAAGCTAAACATAGACAAAAGTAAAAAATAAATTAAATTAAATTAAAATGACAAAAGACCAACAGTTATAATAAATGTAAATATATGTAATATAGGTTTATTATTAGATTATATACATACATAAAATATATAGGTGTGTAGTGTATTTTTTTTTTTAAGGTTAGATAAGTGGGTTGGTATACATCTTTATTTAAGTTTGCGTCAATCAAACTAGCGTGAACCCACCACTAAGTACGTTTAGAACTGTTTCGTTCTTAGGAGGCCTTTTCTTGTCTGGAGGAACGATTTAAAAATTAACATAGTAAAGCTTTAGAATTTACAACGAAAAACGACACGTCTCGTCTTCGCCTGCCTGGCGCCTGCCCCTTGCATTTTTTTCCTCGTCGCCTGCGCTCCAGCATCAGCATAACTACGTTCAGACTGGGGCCCGATGCTGCTCTGAGAAACGCACTTATATTGGATCGCTACCGCTTCTAAAACACCCAAAATGGCGTCATTTGGTATTTTCCTAAAGAATTGCAAATAGATCGTAAATAGATTGCAAGCAAAGCGTATACGATTTGCTTGCAATCTATTTACGATCTATTTGCGATTCTTTAGGAGCATACCAAATGACGCCATTTTGGGTGTTTTAGAACCGGTAGCGATCCAATATAAGTGCGTTTCTCAGAGCAGCATCGGGCCCCTGTAGCATTACTATAGCGCAACGCAACACGGCTTTTGTCGAGGTAAAGTGAGAGACAGAGATATGCGGTTTATTGCTTTGTCCCTCAGCAACTCGCGAAAAACTCGGCATGCTAAATAAAGCTACAGTTTGAGTCCTCTAGTTAACGTCATCCAATATACGAGTACAATATTGACAACCATCAACGTATACTCTTGAACTATGCGCGTCTCATGCCCACCATTCCGTCACCGTTTTGGTCCTTCTGTCCTTCGTTATTTCGAACATTTGCGGAACTCCGTCACACCACCTTGTATTAGCGATGTTATACTGAAACCACGAAATAAGACCGAACAAGTGATAACCCCGTTTTAGATTACAACACCGCCCCGTATCCGCTAGCACACGCTTTGGAAGGCTTCCCAAACAAGGGCTTCATAATACCACAGATCATATTATATACGACACGGTGCTTAGGACCGGATGCTCAATCGGCAACTCAAAGTTTGAAGGCTACCTACACTATGTCGTGCTGTCGATGCTGTCATGTCACTGACTCTCGATTAGAAGTGAGCGTAGACAGAGAAAGGAATAGACGGAGTGCATGCGTACACCTTTGAGATGGAGATAGAGTTGGTTCTCAATAAGCATAAGGTTCAAAATCAGAGATTTTCTGCCACTCATCTGTCAAAACAAGAGCAAACAAGCATTTGACAATTCTGTGGCCAACAGCAAAAACGCATACGCGGGTAAGGGACAGGTGATCGTTATTGTTTCTCGCTTACACAAAAATGTTTTGTATTATGTCATCTCTTTCTTTTCTTTTTTATCTGACGATGTGCCATCTCTAAACTATACTCCCTTTACGGAAGTGAGTGACAGTGCCAGTTTGACATGATAGTTGAGTCGCACTCTGCAATGCTACTCTACATTCAGCCATTCTTCAGTTATATGGGTAAACGTTAGTCTGTTCTGTAGCCAAGCCGCAAGCGATGTAGGTATCTACTAAAATGCTTATCTTATACTCAGGTTGTACTATTATCTCTTCTGTGACTCAGGTCCATTGTGCACCAAAAATTTAATTACGATTAGCGTTAATTCTATTATTTTATTTTTTTACTTTGAATGTTTATTTTATGTTGCGTATAATATTGATGACTTAGTAGTTTCAATATTTTTTTTTTTTTTAAATATGGAAATGTTGTAGGATGTTTCTGGAATAATATTATTATTATTTAGTTGCTGTCAAAATGTATGAAATATGTCAAACTTATTGCGATTAGTGTTTTTGGTGCAAACGGACTTCAGAACCAGAATTTTTATTGTAACATGATTATGATGTTGTAACTTCAGATTGATTGGTATGTTATGATAGGTATTTTATAGGAATTTGGTTATTTGCAGGGGCAGGAACGCGTGTCTTGTATGGGGATTGGTGGGATGCCCAGTTTATTATTCATTGCTATAGCCGCCGACGACGGACGGACGGACGGACTGACGGAATCAGACGGATAGATAGACGGACAGACGCCATTTTCGTGTATACCTAACCCTAAAATGTATTAGGTATAACTTACTATTTAATATTCGTACAGCATGAAACATATTTATCGCGGTTATGACAGTGATAAGAAATAAAGATAAGTATAACTCGACATACATATTACGTTATTTATGATATATTGTGACCTTGAGCCAGCAATTATGTAAATTTATTGAATTGTGTATCCATACACTCGACACAGACACAGACACGTGGTAAACCTAACGAGTATCGACATTAACATGCATGGCCTTAGTATAAAATACGAGTAAATACTCTGTTTATTGAACAAATATCGTAAGATTAGTAGCTTTAAGCATAGTAAAAAAATATATATACCTATTTAATAATGACTTGATATAATTTGTGAATATTTCGAGTAAAGACCCATGCCTCTCGGTGGGGACATTAATGGGTTACATATTATTATTATTATTTATAATTAATTACCTACACCTAGTAAATGTAGCCCATTCATGTCCCCACCGAGGGACACGGGCCTTTACCCGGATACTCCACCACGCTGGCTCAGTGCGGGAGGAGGGGATTTACGACTACTACATATCTAGCAAGTAGTGATAGTAGCCGGGACTATAGCTGTGCCATCCGACACGAAGCGCACATGGTCACTTGGTCAGCTACGGGATTCGAACCTGCATCACCTGCGTGAGAAGCAACCGTGAAACCCACTAGACCACGGACTACCCTAGGTACTTCCTTTAGGAATACTTGATAATTATTCCAAAAGATTGGTAGAATCTTTCAGATAGATAATATAGATATCTAGGTTATCTAGCTAGAGGTCCCCTCCTCCCCACATCATAACGTAATTTACGGAGCATGACGCGCCCGACTAGGTACTCCGGAGGTACTCCGGAGGTACTCCGCCAGCCACCGCACCCTTCTTGAGCTTGTGTCAACATTGTTGTCGTAAATAATGGTAAGGTGACTGGACTGACAGTTACGAGTAAGGCTGTGGGCAAACCAAATTCGGAGTTCTCTCGACAAATATTGCAAACCCTCTTAGATTCGAGAGAGCTCGACCTTCACCCATCTGTTACTGCGATGAAACTTGTTTTTTTATCAAATTTTGTATGCTAGAAAATACATCGCGAGTGGGTTGCCTAGCAAAATCCTGGCAAGGCTGTGATTAATTAATTAACGGTAATTAAAGACTCGCGCGCTAAGGGTTCGCACACTTTTAAATTGCTACCTCTCGTTACGGTGCAGTTAAGTAAGTACATAAAAATACAAGTATGATTTTTCATCCATATAAACAAAATTACGGCATAAACGGTCGTAGCGTTCGATTGCGTTGACCTAGAAGATTGATTTTTTCATAGTTTTAAGGGAATATAGACTTGAGTAATATAATAAGTGTACATTTCAGCTTGATACGTCCACGCATTCTTGATATAAAAGGTCTTTTATTTTTAAGTGTGCAATTAATCATAGTCTTACCAGGATTTTGCTAGGTAATCCACTCGCAATGTATTTTCTAGCATACACAATTTAATAAAAACCAAGTTTCATCGCAGTAACAGATGGGTGAAGGTCGAGCTCTCTTTGGGTCTTAGGATATATGCAATATGCATAGATTTTTTCTGAAATTGTTCGAAAATTATTAAAAAAAAAAAACTTATAATTAATTATACTCAAAAATCAGCCGTTAGTTAGTAAAATGGTTTGTCATGTTCACAAGACGTGTATCGTGGTTGGTCATTTCATACTCATACTCATACTCATATATTTATTGCGTCATTTCTAAATACTATTCTTTCTAATAACAACGCCATTGAATATATAAATATATAGGTATTTTAATTTAAAAAAAAAAAGTGGCCAAGTGCGAGTCGGACTCGCCCATGAAGGGTTCCTGAGTATCATGTAATTATTAGACTGGATTTTTGTGTTGTGACTTTGTTTTTCATAGACTTTGTATGAATGACAAAGTTATCTTTACAGTTTTGAAAAAATGTTTTATATCTTAAAAACTGCTCATATAGTTTGTTCAAACCAATTTTCATCGAATGTTTATATAGAGATACACAGCATATATTTTTTATAAATTTATCACTCTCTTACTTTAAAAGTTAGAGGGGGGGACACACAATTTTTCCACTTTGGATGGGTCTGTCTCTTTAAAGATTGACTTTGAGGAAAAATTATTTTAGGAACCTCCATTTCATTTTTGAAGACCTATCTATATTTTGGTTTCAGTTTCATGTATGGGAAGCCACCCTTAATTATTTTTTTCAGTTTTTGTATTAAAATCTTAAAGCGGTTTATAGAATACATCTACGTACCAAGTTTCAACTGTGTAGTCCTAATAGTTTTGGAATAAAGTTGCTGTGATATACGGACGGACGGACGGACGGACAGACAGACTTGACGAAACTATAAGGGTTCCTTGTTTCTCTACGGAACCCTAAAAAATACTGTTTGATAGATAAGTATAATAAATAAGCTCGCCTTTGTACACGATTTTTCTATAAGATATTTGTTTGTCATCATGTGAGTACAAAAAAGAAATGACGAAATATCCTTTGACGACCTATTACCTCGGAGGAATATAGTCTGAGCCTATTACGCAAATAAGAGGTACGGTACGTCTAATCTGTCCCGTCTGTCTATTAACCTAAGTAACACTTAGGTACAAACAAATCGTGCAAACTCAGACTAAAAGGTATATGATTATCACGGTTTACAGTCTGACGTATTAGTCTACCAAACGAAGACGAGAAACTGCCAATTAGCGGGAATAATTCGTGTAGAAGCGAATTTTGGTATGGTTGTAGGGAATGGAATATTTAACAAAATACTGAAAGTCCTGGAGGGTGGGTCTTGAGCTAACGGGTGGAGGGGGGTGGAAAGGTCCCTTCTATAGTTTTTCGTAAAAATCTCGGGAACAGTGGCCCATAGCAAAAAACGTTCTTAGACTCAAGTATTCTGCATTAAATTTTCTACAAAAATGATTGCATATGTCGTAGCCATATCGTCGAATTGGTCAAACGTGAAATATCATAAAACGATGAAATCTTTTATGGCAAACAATGCGGTAGTTTAGGTGAAGACCAAAGGTGGCAAGCGATAGTGAGTCTAAGTGGGTTCCACCTCCTAATGTCCTTTTTAACACGCTTTTTAACCGACTTCCAAAAGGAGGAGGTTTACAATTCGTCCGGATGTTTGTTTTTTTTTATTTATTTTTTTATGTATCTGCCTCAATAGCGCCTAAACGGATGGACCGATTTGGAAATATTTTTTTTTGTTTGAAAGGGTTTAAAATATCATGAACAGATAAATATAAACACAATTATACGATATAAAAGCTTGTTGCTATAGATTTACTTAATAGAGTACAGAGTCAGCATGGTGGAGTATGACACAATCTTACTCGTATCCGGGTAAAGGCCTGTGCCCCTCGGTGAGGATTAATGGGCTAAATATACTTTACTTTAGATTTAAATAGATAGGTAGGCATAAATCCTGCAACAATATTCAATATGATCGTATGATCTGCCATCCGCACCAGTCAGCGTGGTGGTCTCATGGTCTGGGATATTTACCAAATTTCATATTCTCATGAACGCATCGATGTATCAAGTAGATAGTAGTAGATAAACACTTATCAAACTTCCCTTGACACGGCCTTCTATAGTCAAACATGCAACTGAATCGCAACCGTAAAAATGTGACCAAATCGTGTTACTACGCAGACGAAGTGTGCGGGCATATGCTAGTAGAGTATTATCTAGAACTCCTATTATCGACACAGAAATGCAGACTGTAAGTACAAAGAATGTCGTGAGGAGTCAGTTATTTTCCAGTGGCGTCATTCAGCTGTTTATGCAGCTGGGGCGAAGAGCCTTTTTGTTTGGAAATATTACGATTGCAGTTTCAAAAGCAGTAAAGCGATGATTACCATTACTTGTGGGCCGAGGAAGGGTCAGGGCGGTTTCTCATAGAGATTTTTATGGCAGTTTTCACAATATATCCATCCGTCATCTGTGAATTCATGAGTCTACATCCGTCTTTCACGGAACTTCGGATCGAATTCGGATCACGTACGAAACCGCTCTTACCGTTTAACGATGACTACAAGAGTTTCATAATCTCTCTCAAACGTACTTATTTTGAAATCTCTTTATTTATAAGAGTAAGTCCTGACTGATCAAAAAACCGGCGAAACGGCTGCAGCTAGAAAGATTCTATTGATGGGAATATCTTCTTATTGTTACAAAACCGCTCGCTAAGAACGGATTTTGTTTAATTCGGACCCTAAGTGGGTCAAAAAGACCTTTAAAGTTTGTATGGAGAGTCACGGGGGAGTCATTTGATTATATGTTCTATTACTTGGCATGATAGTCGAATTTTACTTTTGTTGTCACATAAATCATGCATGAGCATGATTCTCGCGCATTCGATATACGATATCTACACCTATATCGAGTGATTTCGTATGGGAATCTGTCAATAGTGGTCTCGATATCCGTATATCGAAAGCGCGAGAATCGACCCGCAGAGCTCAGAAAATATAAACGGGGATGTGTTCTTAATTTGAACCGATTTTTTCGAATGTTTCTTTTACTGAGACTTGACCACTTGGAACATCTGATGAGAACGTCACATGACTAGAAGAACATTATGTTCGGGATTTAAAATATCGCGGTAAGCTAGGGGGGAATTCTCGCGCCGTGATCATCTCCGTGGTTGAAATATCCCTTCGAGATACCGAATTTAATTTAATTCCTCTCTATGGAAAACAAAAAAAGCTATTCTCACGACCCGTCTTATAACCAACTCGACACGTTTTGGATCGAAATAAATATAAATAGAGATCGTTTTCGACGGAGTTATGCGGTATTGCAACCGATATCTCAACAATGGAGATGATGGTAGTGCGAGAATTGGGGGCCAGGACTGGTTGACTCTGATCGATCAACATACAGGATGTGGTGATATATTAAAGGGGTATTTAAAGGGGGTATTTAGGACATGAGATTTGATATATGAGAAAATTAAATTAAATTAAAATTAAATTAATATTTAGGGGGGCTCCCATACATATATTTTTTTTGCGGTTTTTTATAGATAATGGTACGGAACCCTTCGTGCACGAGTCCGACTCGCACTTGGCCGGTTATTGTGTTACGTTTGTATGGTAAATTCACGCGGTCGCCGGTCTCTTAAATATTGAACACCATAGTTCAGTCTTATAGCATTATTTGTTCACACTGTGCATTTTCAGGGCATCATGCCTCACGTGCGCTGTTGACTGCGCTATATGTATTGTATCAACATTTTTTTTCCAGTTTTTTGTAAGGGCGGAGTATCTGTGCCAGCTGTCCCTTATCGTCACGGACTCAAACATCGTCGAGATAAGTTATCAGCTGTCACAGAATTTATATCACGTACCGATCTCTGTACGCGATAATTATCGAGTGTGATTTACATATAAAATAAAGTTTTTGTTCAAATTAAATAAGATTGTAACTGAGCACGTTTCGAGCCTCTTATTCATCTCCCGAAGGAACCACTTCCATAGTTGCCATACTGGCAAACCCTGTATATGACGAATGCGGCGCGCATACCTTTAATGAACAAAAAAGGCACAGTGTGGATATAGCTTTTCTAGATCGCAACGGAGCAGGCATGTCAGTAGCGGCCACTAAGAACTAACACGCAAATCGTAATTAGATTTTGGTGCAAATTAAATAACTTCACTTGCCTCTTTGCTGCGTATCGTAATTCGTAATAGTTTAACGGTTTATTGTGATCGGCCTGTCACGTTAATAATAACGCGATTTAGCAAACGTGTTGCTATAGCTATTAAACACCAAACGAAACTGCATTCATCGTGAAAATTGCTACCTATTTCGAGCACAAAACAAATCTGTGAACCATTGCAAATCTTGTGTAAGCATTTTTTATCCTAAACCATTTCCCATTATTACCAAAAATCGTTTAATGTTTTCTAATAAGTAATGAATGATGCTTTACTTGAACAATAAATAAATACGTTATTATATGTATATGTTGGTTCTATGGTAAAGATATCTTTAGTAAAGTTACTGTGAACTATTTTTGAGTGAGAACTGAGGATCTAGCAAAATTATAGAAACGAAAACCCATGAACAGCACAGATTATTAAAGAGTAAACAGTGTTTCTTTATTCGATTTCTTTCAGAAAACTATTCAATCTGCGTTTATATTTTAAAAAATTACCTAACTATTTATCGTTTAAACGAAATCCCATTAAGTACACCCAGGCCCGGATATAGGAGGGCGGCGGGGGGCAAGCGGGGCGCCTGCCCCGGGCGCCAGTATCAGGGGTCTTTCCAAAAGACCCAGGAATTCCATAATTTTGACTCAACTTTTTGATAGCGACAATAGTTGTGCACTATGTCCCGACCGAAGGGAACAGGCTTTCATGCAGATAGGGTAAGATTGAGCCATAATCCACCATGCTGAGCGGGAGGGTGGAAGGGACGACAACGACATACCTACGAAGGTAATTAATTAGGTAGGTAGTAGGTACCTAACTATGTATTAGATTACCAAGTAGCAATAGTAGCTGGAACCTACAGCTCATGCCTAATTCTGGACTACCTACATGCAGGTAGGTATAACAATAACAGGGTCTTCCAGGGACTTCCTAACCTAATATTGAAACACAGTGAAAGTTGTTGATACAGAAGTCCTTTTGTAGTTTATTAAAACATGATGAGAACAATGCATTGACAAGACTCGATGCGCACTTCAGAGTTTTGCTTTAAATATCCGCAGTGCGATTACAAGGTAAGAGGGTACCTACTGAAAAACCCACCTCACCTACGCTGTTGAATAACTGACAAAAGTTGCACTCAAATGAAACAAAACACGGAATTGCTATAAATATACACGAAACGAGAAGATCTATTTATTTAAGCTATCATAATAACAACTTATGTTTTGCGGTAAAACATAATTAGTAATTAGGTTTCGCCACTCGTAAATCATTAAATCACTTGTCTAGGATTTACTTTGGAGTAAAGACTCTGACCGCTCTGGCTTTAATCTCATCTAGGGTTAGAGAGCTGTACATTATTGTATTTGGTCCCCACCTTACCCTACCTACCTCGCTAAGACCAAAGAAACTTGCCGCGGTCTGTACGAGGCCAGTATAGTGTGGCCGGCTTCATTAGCCAGTTGAAATCGAGTTGAAATAATGTTCTTTTGTTTGTTGTGTCGTAAGACATATATGATATGTTGGTACCATAGGACTCTGAGATCGACTTAGATGAGAATGATGGATGATGCTGATACTTCCACAAACACTTCTGCTTGACCTATCGACAATAGATACGGACGATAAGGGAAAGGTCATAGAGATAACGGTAGCAAACACTTATTGCCAGTGTATTTAGATGCGAGCAATAATAATATCATCTGAAGTGTGAGGATAAGTAGGTACCTAGATATCAACGTTTAATTACATTGACGGTTCGTGTCGTGACCACAACTCTGAGAAATGAAGGGTGTCAGGCGTCAATGAACATGGTCCAACGAGATAAGGCCCCTTCTATCTTCTTATCGCGACAGTCGACTTATAAGACTCAGTTGTTTTGTGGAGGCCGGATGTCGTGGTCGTGTCAAATAGTTACTTTGAGAACACTGAGTTGAGTGAGTTATTATTTTACTGTTTTATTATTCCTTATTCCTCACCTTTGAACTTTGATCGTCATTCACGTTTATTCTAATGATGATCATCATGCCAGGAATTATTATTTTTGACTCATCTTTTCGGCTCAGGTGCACTTTTACAGAGCATACTCAGAAGAAACAGAAATCTATTTGCCAAGCTAGCCATGTGATTTTTCCGGGGCGGCAGAAGCCGCCTTATGAGTTCGTGTGTTCCTGACCCAGAAATTTCAATATCTGGGCTCATCTTTTCGATTTAATTCAGGTGCACTTTTTACACAGCATACTGAGAACAAACAGATAAGATCGAAATGAATTTGAATGTGAATTTCCCGGGGCGTGCTCCGCCCTATGAGTTTTTTTTGTACCAGCAGAGGGCCCAAGATTTTCATTCTTTTGACTCGAATCTTTGTTCTTACCATACTCAAAAGAAACAGAAATATATTCGCCATGTGAATTTTCCGGGGCGCCCTATGAGTTCTCATTTTTGCCAGCACCCATATATATATTTCATTATTTGGACAAAACTTGATTCAGTCAGGTGCACATTTACACAGCATACTCATAAGAAACTGAAATATATTCGAAATGCTAGCCATGTGATTTTTCGGGGGCGGCTTACGACGCCCTATGAGTTTTTATGTTCCAGTGGGCCCAGGAATTTCATTCTTTCGACTCAACTATCCGATTTAATTAAGTGTACTTTTACACAGCATACTCAGAAGAATCAGAATATATTCGATATGATAGCCATAGCCATATTTTTATAGCCATAAATTTTTACGCTAATGCCGCCCCATTAGTTGGTGTACGCTATGCTCGGGATTCTACTCTAGAATCCCTCACTTCGCTCTGGATTAAAAAAGCGCCCTCGCCGTAAAAATACTACTTTTCTCCCTTATGTTATGATCTCATGATACAATCTATATTATTTCACCTAAAGGATAGAGTTTCGATATAGCTTCTATCTGCCCCCTTTTCTTTTTGAAAGGTCGTTGATAAAATTATCTGAAAGATTAGATTATTCATAATAAGCATAGGCCGATTCTTTGTTTGATAATAAGATATTATATAATGATATCTAATCGATTTATTAGCTACCGACATGACTATATACACTTCATAGGTATAGTTATATTTAAATATCACATATTTAATTACTTACAAAATATAATTATCATATACATATAGCTGCTAAACTTTGACTCCTGATAGTGGCTAATCATACAGAAGGAGTATAAATAATTACAAAGGCATACCTACTTATACCCAATTATTACACTGATTGATGACTATGTCTAATTGGTACTTACCTATGTAGTTTTTATTAACAATTAAAAATATGATTTCTCATTTAACTTGTTCAAAAATATACCTTCTATAAATACCTATTACGTTTCTTTTGTTACAGATTAAAGCAGTCTTTGTAATATATCTGCCAGGTTCTGGAATAACAACACTTCAAAATGGTTAATGTAAGTAGATAGTTAGATTCTGTTACGAAGCAAAAACCTTAATTCGATATTTGTAGGGTTCCGTACCCGAAGGGTGCCAAACGGGACCCTATTACTGAGACTTCGCTGTCCGTCCGTCCGTCCGTCTGTCTGTCTCATGAACCGTGGTAGCCAGAGAGTTGAAATTTTCAGAGCTGTTGCCGCTATAACAACAAATACTAAAAATCAAAAGAAATTTAATATTAAGGGGGGCTCCCATACAACAAATCCGATTTTTATGCTCATTTTTGCTCGATATTGATAATGGTAGCAGGTAGACGCTTAAAATATTCACAATCTATCGAGTATATTATTTATTAAAAAAATAAATAATTAAATTAATATTAAATTAATATTTAGGGGGGCTCCCATACAATATTATTATTTTTTGCGGTTTTTTATAGATAATGATGGTACGGAACCCTTCGTGCGCGAGTCCGACTCGCACTTGGCCGGTTATTTCTTTTTGTGTTTATACGGCACTTGTGATTTCTTGATTGAGTTGCAATTTAATTTCAAAGATTCTTCCAATAGTCTTTTATATAGCACAAGTAACGAGAAATATCCGAATGTCCTTTATGTACTTACACTAATAAAACCTTTTAAGAGTCTGACTTGCATTTGGCCATGTATTTATTTACCTAACATTAAATTAAGATTGTAAAAATGCTCAAGGTCGAAAACTTACTATGCTAGCCATAAAAATGTAAGTTTTCGACCTTGAGGAGTGTGCGTTAGCCGCTATTTTGAATTGAAGGGGTCCAAAATTTGTTATTTTTTAAATAATGCTTCAACGGTTGACTTTAATACAAAATTGGCTATGAGAAGAATAACGATGATAAAACAATTACTTTTTGTATTAGTTTCAACTCTGTATGTCCTGTAGTTACAAAGTTGCAAGCGGGAGAAAATTGAATATTTACAAAAAAATATCTACATGGCTAATCTTGATTTTCTATGCTAACTGTTTTAAACTTACAGTTTAAACGGTGCAAATGTTTTTTATGAGGCACGGGAGAACCCTACTTCCCCCCCCCCCCCTCCTCTCCCACCCCTGAGGCCGGCTCGATGAGCAATCGGGCCAAAATGGTTTAGTTATATCCAGAGAATAACTATTCACTGTTAAACAGTAAGTTTAAAACAGTTAGCATAGAAAATCAAGATTAAACATGTAGTTTTTTTTTATATACAATTTTCTCCCGCTTGCAACTTTGTAACTATAGTACATACAGAGTATATACATATACAAAAAATAATTGAAATTTTATCATCCCAAAATTTGGCCCCTTCAATTTAAAATAGCGGCTAACGCAGAAACTCCTCGAGGTCGAAAACTTAAATTTTTCATGACAATATACAAATCAAAATTTCTTCTACTCCACCTTTTGTAGGGCAAAAACCATTGCTGGCTGGGCTTACTAGTCTTCCAACGATATTTTGTCACTTGAGTGTTGTTTACTACCTACCTACAACGAACCTGTCAAAAGGCGCTAAGTTCCACATGTCACCAAGCTAAGTTCCACATGTCACCAAGCCAAAATATCGTTGGAAACAAGGTTGAATGGCTCCATAAAAGCATGGCTCCATAGATGTGATCACAGTCCTTCACCACGTCAAAGTCACATACCAACTTACGTACCTGCCAACGCCTATAACACCAACTATGCTCATGACCTAGTGACCTCGTTGGGAGTGTTTCAACATGACCCCGTCTTCCAGGAGATGAACGGCTCGGCGGCGCCGGCGCAGGAGTTGGAGACATTCCTGCCCCAAGATGCCAAGAAGGAACAGATCGTCAGCAGGTAACGACCATCTTTAGCAACATAATTTTAGGTCCAGTAACTAAATAACATCGTGTAACAAATCTAGGAATGGAAATGTCTCCCACTGGTACTGTCTTAGAACATGAGAAAAAGGTCGTGCTTGCATAAGGTCGTTCTGATTTTTAGGGTACCGTTCCCGAAGTGTTCAAAACGGGACCCTATTACTAAGGTTCCGCTGCCCGTCTGTCCGTCCGTCCGTCCATATAGGTACATAGTTGAGGTAGCTCAGCGGGAATGAAGTAGGCTCTCAATGAGTTCAAATCCTCGTGAGGGGAAATCTAAATCTTTTTTATATTTTTTTTTGTGTTATTGTTTTGAGTGTTTAAGTTTTGTTAAACGATAGTACGGTACCCTTCGTGTGCGATTCCGACCTGCACTTGACCGATTTTTCTATATGTTTTACGATTTCTCAAGTCTTAGTGCTGTGCGAGCGGCGGCGGTGTACCCACTACCTGAGAAACCATGTCGGTCATTTTTCAGTTTTTGTTCAACATGTCAGTGAAAGAAGAGTCTGATCTGACTGCTATGGTTACTTTGCATGCTTTTAAGTAGACTAAATTAGCTACAATTTGAAACAATGGGATTAAATACAAAGCCAAAAAATAGTGACTGACGAAATGTTACCCAAAACTACGTAGGTATTTTTTTTTAAATAATGTATGGAGAATTAGTGAAAAACTGAAAACTGACCATATCTCCATAATCGCAAGGCGGGCGGTTATATCCTCTAAGAATGGACTATTTTAGAATTATTTTTTGTAACGATTACAAATGCGTTTATTTTAAAAACCAAATCAAAATTTTAAATAAAAATTTGGCTCGAGTATAGTCACAGCCACTGTGGATTCTAAGTGTCCATTTTTCTTATCGATATAGCTTAGTTAATCAATACAAAGCCAAAAAGTAGTGACTGACGAAATGTTACCCAGAAATACGTGAATTAGATATTTTTTTTGAAAATAATGTATGGAGAATTCATGGAGAATTAGTGAAAACTCACCATAGGTACCTATCTAGATAATCGCAGGGCAGGCCGTTAGATTGACTTGCACCACGTTTGACTGTCGCTAAATACTGTTTAAACACAAGTTAAACATAACATGCGATGTTTTATTCCTGCGTTTACTTGTGCGTGCCGCATTAGGGTAATGAATGATACTTATGAATTGATCGTTAGAATGGAATGGAACACATCCCGGATGATATTAATAACATGTGCGTAATAACTGGTAGGTACTTACTGCATATTGAACATGAACACTATGAACACTACATTAAATTATTACGAATTGAGGAAAAGAACAAATAATTATCACTATGTCCCTGACTGTCATGTGGAGGTCCGATGTTATAGCATTGCATGGATAACTTACCTAACAAGCTAATCTAACCTAAAGACACATTATTCGCGTCCCCAGAAAAACATAACGCTGATCACCGTCTATGTACTCGATAGAACCTTTGAACTCAATAAAGTACATGCACTAATTTTGTTTTAATTAGATTTTCACGAATATCATGTCTCATACGATAAAAGACAAGCCAGCCATGAAAATACTTGAGTTAAGTATTGCCAAAAATCGCGGGTTCAAACTGACTGACTCTGTTAAATAAACGGTCAAGTGCGAGTAGGACTCGCGCACCAAGGGTTCCGATCGCACTTGGAGAGCGTAACACGTGTAATTATAGGTTTCCACATAAAAAGTAAAGAATGATAGCATAGCATCCATGTAAACCAAATTGAATATTTTTGTAGAAAGACAGAAATTTGCAGTTTTCAGATTTTTTCCTTTACTTGTGCTTTAAGACCTTGCTTTGTGCCTTTCATGGTTGTAGGCCTACGGGAAGTTCCTTAAAGGTTTTGGGTCCATTGCGATTACTATGAAAATCCAACAATTTTACAGCATAAACGGTTGTAGCGTTCGATTGCGTTGACCTAGAGGGTTATTTTTTTTACTGCTAACATACTTATACGACAACAGACAATTGATATAAATTTCAGCTTGATACGTCCACGCGTTCAGACGGACAGACAGACGGACAGACGCATAACAAAGTGATCCTATAAGGGTTCCTTTTTTTCCTTTTAAGGATCGGAACCCTAAAAATCATAAGCATGTACTTTTGTATGCACTGTTTTTACTTACATACCTACTTATTAACTTACACAGGCTACCTACCTATACCTATAATATAATTATGTAGAGTTGATTGGATATGTGTGTACATGCATTGAAATTAATGTGCATGACTTATTAGTATGACAACATTTGCAATTACCGTGTACGTTTATATTAACGTCTTAGTCGTATCCCGGTAAAGGCCTATGCCCCTTAGGTGGGGGAAATTAATGAGATACATTAATTTTAAGTAGGCAGGTATTTAAAGTACCAAGTACTTAACTTTGTGTTGTTTTTTTACTGTTTGCAGTAAATACAACATATCGAAAGATGCCGAATCGGGCGGTTTCGATCCCTTCACGGAGCGGCAGCTGGAAAACCCTACGTCGTAAGTACAAATTAACTTCTTCTTCTTCTTCTAAGTACTTCTTTCTTCTTCATTTCGGCAAGGATCCCTCATGCCTCATGATTGTGGTTATACCGCCTTCTTATCTGCCTAGTGGTCAGAATTGGACATTACGCACGATAAAGACTTTATTGCCTACACAAACAAGTTGGTAGGTATGCGAATGTTGAATTAAAGAGTCATATTAACGTGCAAAAAGCATAAAATACTAAATGACTTCACTTTAATGGATTTATAGCCTTTCTTTCCATTAGATAAGCACTGCGACTGTTACTACCTATCAACGCATTCTTGTATATTTTATCATTTTGTATCTATAAGTTGGAAAAAAAAACATTAAAGGCACACGTTTTAAGCCTGATGTCGATAGCACGCAGAGACTATATGTCCAATTGACTGCGCCTGCGGGGGAATGCGGCTCGCCAAACGTTAGTTGTATTCAACAAAGCATCCTATGTACGATGACGGGCCGCCAAACAGTTTCGCAGCGGCTGACCTATCACAGCTCTCTTACTTCGTCCCCCGCCGCCCGTAAATTGGTGAGTTGTGTTTCAAAGGAAAATGTATCTATGCGCTCTCCACAGAATAAGTGATAGCACGCAACCAACGGGCATGCTGCTCGTGTGATAGAGCTCTGATGGCCCCTCCACACAAGCGCCTATCATGGCCTTTAGATGTACTCTCGCGTTACAGGAATATGGACACCCTGACGCATCTGTTGAAGGCCTCCCTCGGTACTGGGATCCTTGCCATGCCGAAAGCCTTCAAGAGCTCCGGCCTCATCTCTGGCATCTTCTTCACAATTCTCGTGGCTGTGGTGTGCACACACTGCGCTTATATCCTGGTAAGTTATGGAGTACGAAATGCGGTTTTGAGTCCTCTGGCCCAGGTGGTCCGACTGCCATAAACCGTTTGACGAAGTCACTAAAACATAAAATATGGATTTGCGACGAGATGTAATTTAAATCTCGCATGGATTGCTCCGTAATAAGTAAATAAGGGCCCAGTTCGGACCGTATAAATAGCGCTCAGCTCTGAAATAAATAAATAAAAAGTGGTCAAGTGCGAGTTGGACTCGCCCATGAAAGGTTCCGTAGTAGCACTGCATCAATTCATAATACACCTGATACCCCTAGCCCAAATATCATTCTTCACCAGCAAATAATTACTTTTTTTTCATAGTGTTTGTATAATTGCAAAGTTATCTTTGCTTTAAAGGTTAGAGGAGGGGGGACACATTTTTTCCACTTTGGAAGGGTCTGTCTCTTTAACGATTTACTTTGAGGAAAAATAGTTTCGGGAACCTCAACGTCATTTTTAAAGACCTATCTATTGGTTTGATGAAATTATTAGTTATTGCTTTTAGTTCCATGTATTGAGAGCCCCCCCCCTCCTTTGTTATTTTTGTATGAAAATCTTAAACGGTTCACAGAATACATCTACATACCAAGTTTCAACTGTGTAGTCTTAATAGTTTCGGAATACAGTTGCTGTGACATACGGACGGACGGACGGACGGACAGACAGACTTGACGAAACAATAAGGGTTCCTTGTTTCTCTACGGAACCCTAAAAAATGTATGACGCGTTGTAGCGATTCACTTTCTGTGACGGTTCTTTGCCCTTGTAGATTTTCAGATATCATGACTGCGGTTGCTGCGCGAACTATTAGCAATGGCTGCGCCGATTTGTTTTTTAAAACGCAGAGCGAATTTCTTGTTCTGCACACACAACTGCTCATGCGAAATTGCGAATACTATTTTATACCTCTAACAGGATAAATTGAAGAGTACTTACTCTAACAACATTCTAACATGCTAGCGATAATGCAGGTACAGACAGCATCAGATATATGTGAGCACGCGAGATACTCAAATAGATCTACACATCATAAACAAACAAAAATATAGTACAGCCAAAGTGTCAAAATCATCTCGACACTTTTTCTGTGTTTAATATATTTTGTTCTAGGTGGTCTATCTGTATTAGTATAATATTATAGTATCTGTTGTTAAATGTAGATGTTGATATCCTTTAAGACTCGCTGTGTGTATCATCTACACACACAGCGAAAGTCTTCAAAGGATATCAACATTTTTAGTTGCATAGCAAGCATGCTCATTAGTAGATTGTAACAAGTGCATAAAATGGGTTTTATGTACGAGTTATACACTCTGCTTTTCACTTCGATTGTGAGGAAATTAAACAGCAATATTAGAAAAACAGTTGCAAAATGCAACGCAAAGAAAAATAAGGATTTTTTTAAACGTGGCAGTTGCACTTAGCGTGAAGTTGCAAATAGCAGGTGTATGTGTGTGGCTGTTTACCTGACAACCTTTGTCAGATTCTGAGATTTAGACGAAGTTGTCGTCTAAAATTTGACTTTTTGCAGCCTATACTCTATAACTTACAGACGAACTTTACGAGCATGAGAAGTGAAAATATTATGTAATACTGCCTGGACTAAAATCCTGGACCAGCAGCAGCGTTACGTATTTTATTGCTCCATGAATATTAAGGTTTTTGTTTTTAAACAGTCTTTATTAATCAATAATACAATGTAGTAACAAAACCAACCAGTGTAAATGGTAAATCCTGGGTTTGACCGGTATAGGGTAATACAATTTGAAGGTATTTTTTATAAACCTAATTGACATGGTCAATTAATAAATATTAGGTAGTTTTAAATGTAACGTGTTATTTTCCCTCTTCGACAGATTAAGTGCGCTCACGTGCTTTACAAGAAGACCAAGAGGACCGCTATGAGTTTCCCGGAAGTGGCTGAGGCTGCGCTTGAGAACGGACCACAAAGCGTCCGGAAATACGCATACAGTTTTAGGTAAGTTGTGATTTAACCCTCAGCTAACAATTAGACGTGTTATTCGAAAGAGTTATCTAATAGAGACTATCATGTAACGTGAGCTCTGCAAGCGCATTTAATGTACACGAGGCAAGCTTCGTATGGTTTCCCAGAGAAAACAGATTATTGCCCGCCGCCGCCGCCGGCCGCCGCCGCTGGCTTGACTTATGTACCGTACAGATGTAGTTATTGTTGTTGTAAATTTTCCTTTCAAGCCTGGTTTGCTGGAAGAAATATCTTTTTAGAGATAAGCTCGCCTTTGTACATATTTTCTATTAATGTAACCGTATAAATTATTGTGTGCAATAAATGAAAATTAAAAATAATAAAAAACATCCGGACGAATTGCAATCCTCCTCCTTTGGGAAGTCGGTTAAAATAATTGTGAATTGTAGATTTCTGTAAGTGTAAAAAGTGTGTTTAGACACTAATTGGTAACCATTCATCTTACTGGGGATTTTTTTTTTCTTGCAGAATATTCATCGTCGTGAGTCTTTTCATGACTTACTTCGGGACCTGCTCCGTTTACACCGTGCTTGTGGCTGAAAACATCTTGCCGGTAAATACCTTTTAACTAGCTTTATTTTGTTTGTAGCTAAGAAGTTTATGAAGCTAGTTGGTGACCACTCGTTGTATATGGCTAGCCCCCACACCCTCCCCCCTAGATTTTAACGTAGTAAGTAGTTCATGAATATGTTTTTAATCTATTTGGCAAATAAGTATGTATCTTTACGCATAAATCACGCAAAACGTACAAGTGAAAAAAAAAAACAAGTTTAAAAAAAAAAGCAAAATCGTAAAAATCGCGAGATTTCCTTATGTGGCCTATTGACTATGTGACAAAAAACTAGAGCCCCCCTCCCCCCTTGTGACCAAGCGTGGTATTTTGAAGACCCCCTAAACTGGTCACGTAGTATGGGTACGTTCCCTCACCTCAGTATGCAATGAAAACTAAAACCAGCGCCGAATATCAACTGATTTCTGATTTCTTCCAACAGGTTGTAGCCCACTACATGGATAAACCAAAAGCTGAATTTGAAATAAGACTGTTCATCATCATCCTCCTCCCGTTCCTCATCTTCATGGCGTGGGTCAGAAACCTGAAGTACCTGGCGCCAGTCTCCATGATCGCCAACATATTCATGGGGCTCGGCCTCGGGATCACATTCTATTATCTGGTGGGCACCGGCGATCTTGACTTGAAGCGCGGCGACCTGGCACTAGCGAAGCCCCCTGCGCAGTGGCCAGAGTTCTTCTCGTTGACGATCTTCGCGATGGAGGCTATTGGCGTGGTGATGCCGCTCGAGAATGCCATGAAGACTCCCCGCGCCATCCTGGGCGGCTGCGGCGTCCTCAACAAGGGCATGTCTGGAGTCACTCTGGTGTACATTCTGCTCGGATTCCTGGGGTACCTTCGCTTTGGCGAAGAGATTGCTGATTCCGTCACCCTTAACCTTAATATCCAGGAAATGTAAGTATTTTATTTTATATGATCACAGTTGTGCCTCTGCTACCCCGTATCGGAAAAAGCGTGACGCTATGATGTATAAATAACTACGTAGGTAGGGGGGTCCGTATCTCAGAAAATACCATGAATACACAATCGACACCACAGTCAGCATCAGATATAAAAAAAACGCGTGTAGCACCGTACACGTGTTAGAAGTAAAACTTCTGTAGCTAGATCATTAAGTGGTACCTATACTATACACCTATACCTACCTATACTAAAAGAGATTTAAATTTCCAATTTTGAGATCCAATCTCTGCTTCAAGTTACTTTTAAGTTTCAGACGTCCGATTATTTGAAATTATTTTATACTTGTACTTACTTTTAATACGCCATGTCATTTATTTCCCACCATTCCTTATCTACAATTTGTCGCGCTCGTGGTGATATACTTAACTCATTCAATAGTGTCACTACGTCACTACTATTTGCATCTCGCTCAGATTATATACCATCTGACGTCACGTCTTTAAGCCGTCTCGCTCAAATGTATGCATTGCTTTGCTTGTTTTAGAAATCCATATCGACCCGTGTGACATTGATGAAACTCTTTTCTTACAAACTGTATGGATCGCATCGCACAGCTGTCAAACATAAGTTCCGGTTCCAACAAAGAGGTTGAACGAAGTAGTTTGAGTCATGTCAGGCGGCGGCGGCGGCGCCATCTTGGCCATACCGGAAATCAAGAACTCTTGGAAGAATGCTTAAAATAATTTTTATTTGTTAACGTTTCATCAGGTTTTTCTCTCACTAATTAACATTCTTTATTGTACGAATGTATTATTATCTTATCTGATTAGTTAAAAACCGTATTGAAAATAGTTGCGGTTTTAAAAGTCTTCAGCCGACCCTGACGTCACCGATTCCAATTTCCGTTACATTTCTTAGCCACTCGTGATAGCACCCGGCTAGTAGCGATTGAAAAGCAAATATATGAATAACCCACAGTTGAGAGGTTAAATAAATTTTACCCCCGTGCCCCAAGAAGTTTTACTTCAATAAATTGTGTTATATGTGTATAGTATTTAATATTATACACACCACACACACATCGTCAACAACCAGAAATATCTAGACAGACAAAGTGTCAAAAACATTAATGATGACACAATTTTGACTTATACTATGTATATTACCCTCAGATATTACCTATAGAGTATCTGTGCTTATAGATATGTTACTGTAAAAGCCCGAAACCTAAGATTTACCAACTAGCTGTGGTAAAGCCCGAAATGTTTTGTTATCGTCGTTTACTTCGGGCTTTTACCATCATTCACTTGTTAAATCCTAAGATTTACTTCAAATACACTGTAAACGTGTAAAAGTGAGTGCTTCGTGGTCTAGTGGGTTTCACCTTGCTTCTCACGCAGGAGATGTAGGTTCGAATTCCGGTGCTGACCATGTACCAATGAGATGATTAATTTGTTAGCGGACACTCCGTGTTTCGGAAGGTCCCGGCTACTATCACTACTTCGTAGTATGCAGTAGTCGTAAGACCCCTCCACCAACCCGCACTGAGCCAGCGTGGTGGCTCAATCTTACTCGGATCCGAGTAAAGGCCTGTGCCCCTCGGTGGGGACATTAATGGGCTAAATTTACTATTTACACTGTAAAAGTGCCTTCGCCCAGGCAGTGTCGGTACACCCGCATGAAATTATCACTGCGGAGCGGACCCACCATAACCTTGGCCATACATACACCTAGGAGTAGGGTGGGACGGGATCATACCCCCATAGTGCTGTATTACATGGTAGAAATAATAATTATATGTATTTTATGGATTTTTATATTATCGCTTCTGTGCTGGTGGTCCCACTCGCCGTCCTTTCAACTTTCCATAAAGTACCAGGGCAACAGACTGTTGAAGGAGCTTAATTCTTAAAGTTCAAAAGTCATATATCTAAAACGTGTAGGTACCTCTACTATTATTGAAATAAAAATACCTACATACTCATATTAAAAAGAAACTTTTGAATACTAAGAATATCCTGTGCAACAGTCTGTTGCCCTGGTACTTCATGGGTGTTCCGCGGGTCTACTGATAATAAAGGTTATGATTGAGTACCTTACTACTTACTTACTTATTACTTGATGGTTTAATAAATATTTGTGTTTGCTACTATATAGGGTGTAACAGAAAGGTGTAGTCATATTTTAGGGGGTTGTTACGGACATCATTCAGAGTAACTTTCACTATGAAACCAATTTGATCAGAGCAACTTTAATTTTCACTTCTCTATACAAATCAGCTAATCGTCCGAGCCAAAACATGGAGCAGTGAAAAATTGCTGTGATCAAATCGGTTTCATAGTAAAAGTTGCTCAGAATGGTCTTCCTAACAACCCCCTAAAATATGACTACACCCTTCTGTTACACCCTGTATTTGGGGCATACCTCAGCACTATGGGGGTTAGGTTCAATCTCATCCTACCCCAGTGGTATGGCCAGGTGCGTGGTGACGCCCCGCCGTCGACAAGCCAAATCCGGAATTTTGAGCCCTATAGCTATTTCCATGCAATTCGCATTCAAAATCACGACCCTATTGATATTTATGGAGAAGTGATAAAAAATAGAAATAAGCGGAGATAACATAACGTTTTGGGCTTTTACCACAGCTAGTTGGTTAATCTTAGGATTTACCGAGTAAATAATATACTCAATATATTGTTAACATTTTAAGCGTCTATACCTGCTACCAGTATCAATATCGAGCAAAATTGAGCAAAAAAATCACTTTTGTTGTATGGGAGCCCCCCTTAATATTGAATTTCTTTTGTTTTTTAGTATTTGTTGTTATAGCGGCAACAGAAATACATCATTTGTGAAAATTTCAACTGTCTAGCTAGCTACCACGGTTCATGAGATACAGCCTGGTGACAGACGGACGGACGGACAGCGAAGTCTCAGTAATAGGGTCCCATTTGGCACCCTTCGTGTACGGAACCCTATAAAAAGCAAAATTCCTCTCCCTCCGCCATATTGAAAATGTCGGTAATTTCTTCAGTTTTTGCTCAGTTTCTCAGTGAAGGAAGGGTTTGTCCCCGGAGAGTAACAACAGAACTAGAATTTAAATATTTGTTCCCTTTCAGCCCCGCCCAGATCGTCCAGATCTCGATCGCCCTCGCAGTCTACTGCACATTCGGGCTGCAGTTCTTCGTGTGCATCGAGATCATGTGGAACTGCATCAAGGACCACTTCACCAAGCGGCCTGTCTTCGCCGACTACGTGATGAGGACCATCATGGTGACGGTGTGCGTCATGCTGGCCGTCGCCGTCCCCACCATCGCTCCGTTCATGGGCATCATCGGAGCCTTCTGCTTCTCCCTGCTCGGCCTCATTGCCCCCGCCTTCATCGAGGTCATCACCTTCTGGGATATCGGCTTCGGACCCGGCAAGTATATCATCTGGAAGAACGTCCTCGTCCTAATATTCGGCCTCTTTGCTCTCGTCTTCGGAACGAAGGACGCAGTCATAAACATAGTAAATACATACTCGTAGAAGAATCATTAGCTAAAAAGGTCTCTGGGAAACAGACGTGTGATAGTTAGCACATAGATATTAGCCAGGTTTAAGTTATTTCATAAGGATCTGGGGGCCTACCGGCTATTGGCTGTCGTCATCGGCTTCGTGTTTAAACGCGCAAGAATGAACTTTATCATTATGAGAATACGGCAAGTCGAACACGAAGCCGATGACGACAGCCAATATCGGTTAGGCCCCCTGAAGGTATTTAGGTATAACTGCAGCCGGTGAGTGGTGTCCAGTCTCGATGCCAAGTGAACTACGGAGTTCTTATCAGATTGGGTGCTATTCTTTTCTATATGTTGTACCAACTGATGAAATATTTGTTAACTTGATGCCCATTGTGCTGAATGTAAATTGGGCTGAATTTCTTGGATTTATTGTGTACGCGCGTCTGGGCTAACATTTTTTTTTACATAGTTAAATTATATTCTATTGCATTCCCAGTCCAGGCGCTTTATTATCACAAGAAAGTGCGTATGTTTTGTATATTGTATGTTGCTATGTTAAGTCTTTTACTTGTTTTCAAATCATGTATCAAATCATATTAATAGGAATATAAACCTAATGTTTAAAACCGAGTTGCAGTTACAGGTCTCACACATGTGTCCGTGGGTGACTATCAACTCGTATAGCAGGACCTAAACCGGGCAGTTTTGAATGAATTTGTATTAAAAGAGCAGAACTGCCTGGTTTAGGTCCTGCTATAAGAGTTGATAGTAACCCACCAATATTATTTAGTTTCTAGGTTGCGCTTGAGCTGACCAAAAACGAGAAATAATCGGATGTTACGGCTGTGATGACTTTAGTAACAAATTAGCACTTATGAGCCAAACTTACTAACTCGGAAACCATTGAAGTATTTTGCATGAGATTGTTTTACATAACGCAATCAATAGATGCTCATAATCGCAAAAGGTTTCAAAATTTAAATAAAATTTGGTTCAACGAACAATTTCATATCGAAAATAGCCTTTCTTGTTTCGTTAATATGTCGACCAACATTCGATCATGCCAGGTTCTAGTACCTACAGGGTTAATGGTAATCGACCTACATACGTTGTGAGATGCTAGCTGGATCAAAACGAAAGTTTCCGTTTTCTGAGCTGCTGACAGCAGGAGAAATTCCTCCCTCGCTGCATCTTCCAAGCAACGTATGTAGATCCACTAACCAGTAATCCTGTATATCTTTCTGTACCGGAGCACTATTCCTATGTATGTACTTACATAAAGTAATAGACGAAAAAAAAACACTGCATTTATTTGTAGGTACTAATTAGTTAAGGACATAAAAATATTGTTGATGATGCAAAGGAAAATGTGTAATATCTAACTTGAAAATATTCATATTATACAGGGAGGGTGTGTCACACAACACAAGTACCTAGCTATACTTACCTATTGTACCTACACATAGCTTCACAGTTGGTAGTGATACCATCTTCTTTGCCAGTTGGCAGCTACTTGCCACCCCAGGGTACTACCACAACAACAACACAAAATTAGATGGCATGGTTGTTGTGATATGTTAGTAAAATATAATTCTATGTATGCTGGTTTTAGATAGGTACTTACGTGAGACTGTACTTTATGATCTTAGTTAAATGCGCAAGAATATTTTATTAGATAAGAAAAAAAAAAGTTTTTGTCGTCTAAATCCCTGTACAATTAAAGATATCTTTCAGAAAAGTACATTGAAAATTTGCATGTGATGAAAAATAGATTGTTTGACAGTGGCCTTATAAAACTTCAACTTTTGTAATGAAATTAAAAGTTTCTTAGGAAGAAAAATAGCATGTAAATAATTTTTTAAAGTTTTACTATTTATATATCTTGCTTGAGAACTTATAAAATAATTATTTAAGGCAACAAAATGTTCGTCGTTAAATTTATTATTCCTAACTATATCGTCAATACGGAAAAGAAATACTTACTTACAAAGTAAAATAAAATAATCCGTAAGTATCAAGTTCCTATTCTTTCCAAATGTACGAGTACCAAGTAAGTTGGAAATGTAAGTTTGTATTTACTTACACGAAACAAAACATAAATACGTAAGGTAATTCGACGATTTTATATATATGTATCGTGAATTGAAAATGTTTTTTTAATTTTATTTTATACTTATATAAAATATACCTATTTCTTTAATATTGTATATGTGATGAAAATACAATCGTACAAGCAATATTATTATTGATTTATTCCTATAGTCTTATAATTCCTTGCTACTACGGAACCCTTCATGGACGAATCCGACTTGCACTTGGCCACTTTTGTTAATGTCAATGTCAGATACCATAATTTCTTCTCTTAACCTTAACCCATCACTCGTGCGTCTGTCCGTCCGTATGTCACAGGCAATTTACTCAGAACATATTAAACCGATGAAGTTAAAAATTGATACTAATATCAAATTCAATATCTGTGACCCAAAGACCAAAGTAAATATATAAATATGGAATATGGGGGCCACTTTTGGGGGGCCATATGAGAAATATAAAATAAAAAAAATCTAAATATGCCGTGTTACATATCAAATTAAAGCTTCGAATTTTTATCTGTTGAACTACTTACCAATAAAATCATTTATAAAGTGCCGCTTTTATCAAAGTAGTAAAGTACATTTTAAATGGCAACCCATGTATTTCGGTATTATGAAATTCATTTTAGATCGATTTTTCGGACCCAAAAACCACTAGCTTTCATCGAACACTAGCGCCGTTTTTGAGAACCCAAAACATACAGGGTGTTTGGTGGATCGATGCAAATATTTAACCGAAGCTAGAAGAGACCATTTAGAACCATTAGAGCCAAACATGCCTATGGCGAAGTGACTATGACGAAAAGATGACGTTTGTCGATGTGCATTTAAACTGTTTAGTAAAGAGGTATAAAATATTTAAACAAAGATAAGATAAGTAGAACCAAATAATTTTATTATGTAGGTATACATTTCTCCAGCAGTATCAAAAAGAATAATGTAATACTGACTAAATTATTTGTTTAAAGTAGGTAGTCAGGCAAGTATGCAAACGAGCACAAAAAATATTGGTACAGCAGTCACAACTTTTAATGGAGGTACATACAACTAATTAAGGAAGGATCCATAGCGCTTAAGCATGGAATGAATATCTATCTGTATTTTGCACATTTTCGGGTTGAGTCATCTACTCCGAACTGATATTTATTGTACAGTAAAATCTGCATTATTATTTTCAGTATGCATTTTTGATGAACTGAACGCAATCTTATTTAATTATCCAGAAAGGGTAACTTTATGTTTTTTTTTCGTGAAGCAAACTGCATAAAAGGGCGTCTTCGTCTGTAGCATCGCAGTGTAAAACATTTATTGCTGTTACCTAAGTAAATTATACCTGCATTATTGCCTATAAAATGCAATCAATTCCTATTTTTTAGCATTTATTGCTAACACTGCATATACCATTATACTTATCAAGCGTACCTGCTAACTTATTCGTTAAATAAAATTTCAATATTTTACTTCAATTGTATTGCTCTATTATTTTTTAGTTACTCATGATGAGACACTTATTATAAAAATCCAGTGCCATACCTCCTACATACATTTTCTCGTCGTCATATCGAAGTAAAATGCCTATCTTATTTGTTGAACATAAATTACATACAATGTAATATAAATAAAATGACAAATAATTAAAGCAGGTGTAAGTGTTACACATAAGCACTAACGAAACGGAACTATTCTTTATACAATATTTATAGGTATGTAGGTACTTATTAATTCTATACAGATAGACATAAACGTTACATTAAACATGAAATCTTAGAGCTAAAACTCACTTGCAGTTTGACTGACATATTATTGCATATCTCACTGTGGATTCAACAATTTCTTTAGTATACAAAGATAGTATATTTCTATATTTGTATGTATTAATTTATTTCTCCTAAAAAGTTAGAGTGGAGCGATCGGGTACTAAGAACAACTATATTTACTAACTTACAGATACTGGCTAGGTATATTGTAACTCTACATTAAAGACTATTTTTTAGCTTGAACATTATTTTATAACATTTAGGGCGTGGACAGACGATGACGCGCCTGCTCTGTCGCCGCTCCGCGCCCGCTCCGACGCCACTAAGCCTCGCTTTCACCGCCTTGCACCGATTTGTGTCTTAATGCTCGTTAATAAGTCTCTTAATTCATCGGATGGAGCGGGCGCGGCGCGGCGTCGCAGCAGGCGCGGGGCGGGTGCGATGAAAACCATCCGATGTAATAAGAGACTTATTAATGAGCAATAAGACACAAATCGGTGCAAGGCGGTGAGAGCGCGGCTTAGCAGGCGCGGGGCGGGCGCGGAACGGCGACGACGGAGCGGGCGCAGCATCGTCTGTCCACGGCGCTAGGCACATTTGAAACATACCAATACAAGAGTAGTGTGGTCACGTCAGACAGCAAAGCTAAAAGTACACAAGGACAATGTGGTAAATTTGGTAAAATAGTCACCAATATAATATAAATATAAGTGAGCCATAAAAATGTTTAAAATTACCACGGGAAAGTAATAGAAAGACAAATAAATAATAATTATAAGTATTACTCTAAGAACAAGCGTTTTAATAAAAAACATCATCCCTATTGTCAAAAAATATATCAAATATCAAATGAAATAAAGAATCCCAGGTTCAATTCGGCAAACTGACTTCACGATAAAAGTGAAGGAAAGTGCGGGTACATATAATAATCATTACAATACCCGCTATCAAATCGAATATGAAAATACGAAACATGCGAAACACCGGAACATTACAAAGGTGATTAAAATTTAATTTGAGAGATTCATAGATTATCACAAGCGCAATACACAATGCCCTGGGACAAAGTTATCGGCATAGGTAAGTATTAGAAATCACGAATGTGGAAATGATAGGTATTCATCTGAGTGTATAAAGGCCTCTACAAACTGCGCTCGCCGCCGGCTGTGCCTGCTACGCCCGGCGGGATAGCGGGATCCTAAATCCTTACAAAATAGTTATATCATCGCTCCGCGCCAACATGGATGTTTACATAATTTTAAAGATTTGCTGTGTATTTATTTCTGGTTGTGCGGGTAGGATGAGATCTATTTATATAGCTTGCGTACTTCATAATATGTTTAGTGGTAGGGAAGTTTAGTTTCATTTCTTCAAATTGGTACTGCTGCTGAGTTAAACATAGAAGACATTTCAAGACATGTATAAAATTACAAACATAAAAATGCACACAATAATTACGACTTATTTACAAAATCTTAATGATGTTTTGAATGTATGGGTTGAGATTCAGAAATCACTATTTATATGTCTATGTATCATTAGAAAGTTCTTTTTTCGAACGATTTATCAACATATTTACTAAATCCTTCCGACCCAAGGGTGGGAAGTATGTATGAAATTCCATTACATACCCGGCTTTTGAAGTAAAACTTCTTGGGGCACGGGGGTAATAGTACATTACTTCAGAGGGAAGAAAGTGACAGTTCCATACCGAGATTATGGCATTTGCGCCACGAGCTTGCGAGGGGCGCAAACCATTTGAGGTATGGAACTGTACTTTATCCTGAGGTATGTATAGTGCTTTTTATTACACCTACGAGGAAAATTATAGACATAAATGCATAGAAATCTGCAGTACTTATGAAAATTTCATACGTTGGCAAAAGGAAAAGAAAACGACTTCATTTTCTGAAAATGTATTGCTCGAAGTTTTTGCGAAAATGCGCGGGCTTTTCCTTTTTTTATTCGCCCGTTTCTGGAGTAGGCTAAGATCATAAGGTCATGCAGCCACTTCTTCCGTGATTCCGCGCGTTTTATATACAATAATTGAAACAAAAAGTAAACTTTAGAAAAAACCGACTTCCACAAACCCTATTTGATTAGATTGAGTTTAATACTCACTGTTACCCCTTATCCCCCCCCCCCCCTTGGGGAATTAATTTTGTCAAATCCTATATCAGTGCTACCCCACGCGACTAAGGAACCCCTGTACAAAGTTTCATGGCTCTAGGTCCACCGGTTTAGGCTATGCGTTGCCTGCCCGTCAGCCACGCATTGTATTTGTACCTAGTATTGAGCAGATCTGGTGGCCATATGTGGTCTTCATCAGCAGTTCCGCATCACAATATTATGCTTACCATGTGCATTTGCACGAGTTATTATGAAAAACACAAAAATCACTATAGGTCTGCCTATAATATTTGAAGAGTTCTCTCGATTTCTCCAGGATCCCATCATCAGATCCTGACCTGGTGTCAATGGGACCACCCTTGAGGTATTACCTATACGCCGAAAAAAGATTTGTTCAAATCGGTTCATAATTGGCGGAGTTATCGCGTAACAAACATAGAAAAAAAAAAAAAAAAAAAACAAAAAAAAAAAAAAACATACGGGTCGAATTGAGAACCTCCTCCTTTTTTTGAAGTCGGTTGAAAATAATTTCGTTTTTAATTTTCTGTATGCACCAAGGAGGTTGGTAACTGGTAAAAAAAAAACTGTATGTGGCCAGTAACAATTTACTTGAAATTTAATTAGTAGACAGTTAAAGTCTCTTTGCAGTATGACAAATAAAAATAAAAAAACCGGGTATGTAATGGAATTTCATACATACTTCCCACCCTTGGGTCGGAAGGATTTTCATACAAACTTCCATACCTTGGGATGAAAGGATTTGAAGGGCGGGATAAAGGCGTTTCTTCCCTCTAATTGGTATAATTAGTATGTATTTTCAGAGCAGGTGTGATAAAAAATTTATTTAACCTCTCAACTGTGGGTTATTCATATATTTGCTTTTCACTTGCTACTAGCCGGGTGCTATCACGAGTGGCTAAGAAATGTAACGGAAATTGGAATCGGTGACGTCAGGGTCGGCTGAAGACTTTTAAAACCGCAACTATTTTCAATACGGTTTTTAACTAATCAGATAAGATAATAATACATTCGTACAATAAAGAATGTTAATTAGTGAGAGAAAAACCTGATGAAACGTTAACAAATAAAAATTATTTTAAGCATTCTTCCACGAGTTCTTGATTTCCGGTATGGCCAAGATGGCGCCGCCGCCGCTGGCTGGGGCAAACACTGGCAAACAAAACCAGTGACGTGACCAAAAACTACTTCGTTCAACCTCTTTGTTGGAACCGGAACTTATGTTTGACAGCTGTGCGATGCGATCCATACAGTTTGTAAGAAAAGAGTTTCATCAATGTCACATACGGGTCGATATGGATTTCTAAAATGATGAACGAATCGTTTTGTGGCCGGTAACTATGGAATAGGTACCTAAAACGCGCTGCGTAGTCGCGCAACGGGCAGCTAGTAATCGCATAAAGTCACTTAGAATCATCCAAATGTGATATTTAGTTTTCAAGCAAATTCCGATGTGATGGATGGCTGCATTAAGACTTCTTGAAAACAATAAGTAGGTACCTAGAACTGTTCTAAAGCCACTTTTTATTATATAGTGCAGTTCAAGTCACAAATTAGCAGTTTAGCTACTAAGTACGTGTTATACCTACCTATTTAATGTTTATCTGTAGTAAACGGCCAAAGCGAGGTCTACAGTTTACAGAGCCATAAGTTTAATGGCTTATTGTTTCGCTTATTTGTTTGTATGTAATTTTTGTAATACATATTTTAAAGTTGAATTGTTGTTATAACTGTTGAAATTATACGATTTTGATTTTAATAAGCTTATGTAATTTTAAAGTTAATGCTTCATGCCAGTCAATAATGTTGAAGTAAAATATAAAAATCGAGGTATGTCGTATGGCGGACTAAGGAAATGTCAAGAATAAAATTAAATAAAAATAAAATAAAATAATAAAATTAATTCGCTTCGCGATGAAGTAACCCTAAAAAATCCTGGCAAAGTAGGTATGTATAGGTTAGCGGGGGTAGCATAAGGCACGCCAGTCACCCCAGCCACGCATTTTGTCACAATTTAATGTCATATCATAATGAATGCGCGCTATTTTATGGAGAAACATCATTGAGACGCGAAAGGAGTTGGCAATTTGGCAAAATGACTGCCCCAGACATGTACAAAGACTTCTCAACAGCCAATTAATAGCATTTAAATATTCTCTCATAAATTACCGCGTCTTTAGTTAGTTTGTAGAACTTGAAGGAAATGATTAAATAATTATGAGTTGTCACTTCATACTCTATGATTCCGCCATTGATTAGTGACTTTTGCCATCGTTAAAAATAACATGCAACATAATTGCCAACTAGCAAAACTGTTGAAAACAGGAGGTTTCCAGAGGAGTGGCTAGATGGCGTTATGTTGCATGTTATTGCAAAATGGTGCTTATTTCTAGCGACGGCAAAGGTCACGGAATCATATTGGAATCACGGAGTATTGAGTAACAACTCTTATTTACCTATATTTAATAAAAAAAATCTTCAAGTTCTACAAACTAAATACAGACGCAGTAAATTAAATTTTTGAATGAATATTTAAATGCTATTGGCTGTTGAGAAGTCTTTGTACATGTCTGGGGCAGTCGTCCATATATTGATTTAGCCATCTTCTTTGTCATTTATCTGCGCGACTGAGGTGAGTGGCAAGCCTTATGGTAGCCCCGCAGGTACACATTAACTTGGAATAGTTGAAAATACGTACTCGATCAATTAAATAAAGGGACTGGGCACAGAGACAAGCAAAGCAATGCATACATTTGAGCGAGACGGCTTAAAGACGTGACGTCAGATGGTATATAATCTGAGCGAGATGCAAATAGTAGTGACACTATTGAATGAGTTAAGTATATCACCACGAGCGCGACAAATTGTAGATAAGGAATGGTGGGAAATAAATGACATGACGTATTAAAAGTAAGTACAAGTATAAAATAATTTCAAATAATCGGACGTCTGAAACTTAAAAGTAACTTGAAGCAGAGATTGGATCTCAAAATTGGAAATTTAAATCTCTTTTAGTATAGGTAGGTATAGGTGTATAGTATAGGTACCACTTAATGATCTAGCTACAGAAGTTTTACTTCTAACACGTGTACGGTGCTACACGCGTTTTTTTTTATTTTTATTTGTCATACTGCAAAGAGACTTTAACTGTCTACTAATTAAATTTCAAGTAAATTGATACTGGCCACATACAGTTTTTTTTTACCAGTTACCAACCTCCTTGGTGCATACAGAAAATTAAAAACGAAAATATTTTTGTATATAAAACGCGCGGAATCACGGAAGAAGTGGCTGCATGACCTTATGATCTTAGCCTACTCCAGAAACGGGCGAATAAAAAAAGGAAAAGCCCGCGCATTTTCGCAAAAACTTCGATTGATTTAGCATTTCTATGCATTTATGTCTATAATTTTCCTCGTAGGTGTAATAAAAAGCACTATACATACCTCAGGATAAAGTACAGTTCCATACCTCAAATGGTTTGCGCCCCTAATCTCGGTATGGAACTGTCACTTTCTTCCCTCTGAAGTAATGTACTATTATTTCCTATTAAGCTATTTTATATTTTATATTTTAAGATACAATATTATGTATCTGCGTTTTTTAGTTGTTATTTATTTCTTCCAATTTATAGTTCTGTCTGATATGACTTGTCATTTGCCATCGAAGGCTTCACTTATTACTTACTTTTACAGTGCATGACAAAACTGCCCGACTAGCTATGTAGGCACCATGTACGTACGTACACCATTTTAATACACAGCAAAATGTCTCGTTTTGTGCAATCTTCTGAACGTTGTTGTACGAAAACTTCACTTCAGGTCATAGTCCATGTAATGCTGGTTGATGATCCTGCCGGAGTCAACGACCGGCGTCAGTAGCTCCTCCGAAGGCACTTGTATCCGGATCCTGTTGTCTGACGGCAGATTGGTGGCGCCGTTGCTGTAGAACGCTAGCGACATGGGTTTGTGTGCGTGTGTGTCCTCGTAGCCTTTGTGCTTGGAGGGGCTGATTGGTTGGAGGTGTGAAGGGTGTGGGGGCGCGGCGAGGGGGTTGTAGGTCACGTGGATGCGGACCACATCGTCGGAGAGGGGGGAGGCTGACGGGGGGTGCGGCGTGGCGCGGGGGGTGGAGTGGGCGGTCGACGGCGCGCGCTGGATGCTCAGCCCGCAGATGCCGGAACTGGAATGTTGATAAGACGGGATTATAGGTTATGTAAGCTATTTCGGTATAGCGAAATAGTACTTGAACTTTGCGATATTTTGGAAACGTAGTACTTGAACTTTGCGATATTTTGGAAACGTACTATAGCATAGGCATATAGTACGTACTATGATATTCGCATACAAACCATATAATGCGGCCTATCACTCCAAAAATATATACCTGGTGATGATATGAAGCCTCCTATTAAAAAAATACCTATCTAAATAAAACTGTCATTTCAAAAATACCCCTCACCCATTCGATCCAGTCTCATCGCTGACATTACTGTGCGTATCGAGCGAGTTCTCCGGCGCATGGCTCCGTCCGCTCGAGAACACGCTCAGATCCGCGGTTGACGTGACGCTCGTATCGGCGAGAGACCGCCGCGAGCCCAGCGCGGACGCTGAATCGTCGCGCCCGCCTACTAACGCGCTGTGCTCTGCAAACGTCACGTTAGCCCAGGCGGTTACTTTGTATTAAACCTACGCTTCAACGCTTGATTTAGATTCAGGTTCACCTAAGACATTTAGATTCACTCATCATCTGGTATAAGAAATGCAAGACAAAAAATAATGGCAACATACTGACATATTAGTGGCTTACTACTTCACTTAGGTATTACAATAGTGAAGTGAAAGTGAATAAGTGGACATTTTTTTTTTTGTGAAAGTGAAATAATTAAATAAAGACTGGCTGCAAGCAAGGACTAGTATCCATAGCCGCAAAACTATTTAAAAAAATAGTGCCCTACTGCGTGTTTTGATTGACAAAGCCTGAGGACAAAGCAAATATCGTCCATTTGCAATAATATAATCTATCTATCCATGGTTTTCACATTACTAGAGTTAGATTTGACAGTTGCGTTATGGAACTTATGTCAGATTTAACCCTATCTATCTGCAGATTGGGGATGGATAGGTTATTGCAAACGGCCTCTAGTCAATAAAGAAAACACGCAATAGTCTGCGAATGTTGCCATCATTTAATGTCTAGCATTCTTGCCAAGGTATACAGGACCACGCAAGCTGGTCAACCAAGGTATACAGGACCACGCAAGCTGGTCAACCAAGGTATACAGGACCACGCAAGCTGGTCAACCAAGGTATACAGGCCCACGCAAGCTGGTCAACCAAGGTATACAGGACCACGCAAGCTGGTCAACCAAGGTATACAGGACCACGCAAGCTGGTCAACCAAGGTATACAGGACCACGCAAGCTGGTCAACCAAGGTATACAGAACCACGCAAGCTGGTCAACCAAGGTATACAGGACCACGCAAGCTGGTCAACCAAGGTATACAGAACCACGCAAGCTGGTCAACCAAGGTATACAGGACCACGCAAGCTGGTCAACCAAATGGATCAACGCATTTACACAGCGAAAGTGTCAAAATGATGTCGACATCCATTCTCATAACGTCATAACACTGAGGATGTTGACATAATTTGGACATTTTGGCTGTTTAAAGTCTTCACAAAATAAAAGGCCCGTTTTGACAGTTCACACACATAAAGTTTCAACACCTAATGCGTAGGTAATAAAAGCCAACTGGTGCGTACAAGCAAAGCGTACAAGTTGCACCTAGGAAAACCGCTTCTATTACCTACGCGTTAAGGGTTAAGACTTCATGGGCGTGAACTGTCAAAACGGGCCTTTAATTTTGTGAAGACAACCTATTTCTGGTTGTCTATGATTTGTAGATTCAGTCAAAATTGTGTGTGTGTGTGTGTTAAAATTATGTCAAAATACATTAGAGTTAACATGGATTATACAGGTTGTTTGGAGTATGGAGCGACAATTTTTTCGGGGAGTAGAGAACATCATTCTGGACAACTTTTACTATGAAATTTGCGATTTGATCAGAGCAATTTTTTTTGACAACTCAAACATTTTGAGCCGAGTTGTGATCCAGTTGATTTTTATAGACAAGTGAAAAATAAAGTTGCTCTGATCAAATCGCTATTGTAGTGAAGGTTGTTTAGAATTGTGTCCTCTACTCCCCAAAAAATTTTCATTGTGTCATTTTCATTGTGTTGATGTTGACAAGATGTGAGGTCTAATTGTGTAGCTTGCGTGCTCATATATATTTGATGCAGACTGTACAGTACATGACGCTGCCGGGCAACAACACACACACACACCCTCAAACACACCCTCACACACACACACACACACACACACACACCCTCACACACAACTGGACATAAAAGGCTGGAAACTTTGTACATTACATAGGAAAATAGTTCGGTAAGACGTTAAATACAGTAGTTACCGACATGGTGTGTTATGTTAAATTAGGCTATGTGCGATGGTAGGAAACTTTTAGTAAGGTTAGCTGGTTATGAGTGGTATTGACAAATCTTTTATGATAGTGAGTTTACGGGATTAACGACATATGCACGATGAAATTTAATCGGTGATCAGGAGTAGAAAAATTTGAATAGCTAGCTAAAATTAAACTAAATAGAGGTCTCACACAATGTACCTCACTGTTTAATTAATAAACAGTTAAAACATAATTAAAACTAATAGCCACTTAAGTACATGGTCACCCTACAAACGACTTCTACGTCACTCATAAATTGTCATTGCCCTTACATTATAAAAGAGGTTGTAAGCTTCACAGATACAGATCAGTTGGGTGACAAGGAATTTAGGATAAACTTGATTTTAAAATAAAAGTTATCATTAAAAAAAAAGTTTTCATGTAATTACGACTTAAACGTGACCGCCATCAATTACTGAGTTAGAAGAAAAGTTGGTACCTGATCACCGATTACATCATGTGGGTGACATTAAATCAGCTGACCATATTTTGGGGAATTAAATGTCATTCTGTACATATACATATTATTCTTTAAAAGTAAAGCATAATAAAATAAAACATAAGCATTAAATTAAAATTACTCACCTTATCTTCACAAAACTCAAGCAAATAATCGCTGGAAAAGTGCATTTTGAACAACACACGTTATATTATCAACTACTATGCACATGCAAAGAAATTATCCTCTATGAATCCTTGCACAGTTGACGAAAGTACGTATGGAGGTCGATTTACCAGTAACCCTATATGTATATTCAAAATAAATTCTGTATTTTATCGTATTTATTTAATCATTGTAACTTGATTTACATTATGTACACTTAACATTCCAACACTACTGGCTTATTTCACAATGTCTCGACAGAGTCATCATCATCACATCATGCATGATTTCAATCATAAGGCTCAGTGGTGGCAGATTTATCAGTAAATTATTACATACATAATTTATGATTTGAGTTCAATTTGCCTTATCAAGACTTCTTGAAACTGGCCCTAAATCGACGTAAATCCCAATAGCCCAATATCACAATTAAGTCCCTAAGTACACTGCACCCGATAAAAAATATCCCCCTCCTAAAACATAGAAAAACAACGCCCATTCTCAAAATTAGATACTTCTAGTATAGATAGTTCCATAATACTTTACAATACTTTAAACATTATACGCAACGCGATCGTGTTTTGCTATCTCTGTCCTACATACAATATCAAATGTCATAGACACACCCATAGTCTAATACAGTTAAAGTAAGAGCTAATTACTATTGTTTATGTTTAATTACTAGATTGCTCAAGACCTGGTCATTCTCAAAACAACATTTCTAGGTACCCATCATGTAAGGTTTACAGTGAGGCAAATTCTAGGTTTTCATATTGCAGCGTCTTTCTTCTCGACTTCTCTTTGGGCGTAAAAGGTAGGACTTAGGAGGGGAAGGGGAGGTCTCGAACCGGATGTCCATGGAAGCGGAGGTGGTGCGGAGGGGAAAGTGGGGAACGTCTCCTGCGGAAGAATGGGAACCATTTATTTCGGTTTTCTTATGTCGGTGGTACAAATTCGGTTGTAATTATGGTATTGATAGGGTACACAAGTTGCAGAAATCGGAGGATTCGCTTTGTCCAGTACAAGCTATCATGTTGTTATTTTTTACCTGCTAGCCCTAACATAAAAGCGAAATGTGCACACTAACATCAATGTTTATTAATCATACCGTGGAACATACCGTTATCATTCTAATATAATCGTTTGAATGTAATCCTTGCAAATCTTTGAATTTTGCATCGTTCAGATGACCACGGGCGGCAAGACTAAAATAAATAAAAACCACCAACTCATTACAATGTTAATTTAATTGATTTGTTATTTGTTACATCTTATCTTTTACCAGAAAGTCTTCAGATGTAATTTGATTTTATTTCACCTCGAATTATCTTTCAAATAAGTTACCAAATGCATCTTAGGGTTACATATTTCACTACAATAAATATTAACCACAAAAGGTGTAATTTAAAAATATGTATTACCACTTAGGCTGGATTTTACCAACAAAAAGTTATACGAGAATAACTATCCCGGGGATAATTTGTATAACAATGGCAGTTCAAAATGAGGTGAATCACGAACAAAGATTCGATAGAAAACTATCGAAAAGCCAAATGTCAGTGATTCTTATTCTCTATGACATAAAATATAATTTCCTGCGTTCTCGAAAACGTTCTAATTTACGATTCATTCGATATACGATATCTACACCTATATCGAGTGATTTTGTATGGGAATCTGTCAATATAGGTCTCGATATCCGTATATCGAAGGCGCGAGAATCATGCCACTCTGGTGTCTATGAAAAAGTAGAAAATACTCGTCAGTGAAATACTCTTTCGTTGGTAAAATTCACTCTTATTCAAATAAAATATTATACTACAGATACTGGGTGATAGGGGTGGGTTTATGAAAGATTTTAGAGACTTAAAGGCCTTTTAGCGAAATATCTGTTATTCTGTAAGTTAATACTGAGCAGAGATCCATTTCTAAGATAATACCGGGCTGGTATGTGCTCATACTGAATCGTGTCACATGGACACACTAATATTCAACTCCCGAGTTATGACGGTTTCGGTCCAGCGTCCATTCGTCGATATCTCAAAAACTCTGTATTATCTGTTGCTGTTCAAAAACGTGCCTTATGTTAAGTGTGTTATGTTAATAACAAACAACAATTATAATAGTTCCTGCCTTTGAAATTGTCTGTCGATGTACCCATGTTTTCTTCAGTGAATAAACGTATGTCTATGGCTAATAGTTTCAATAGCCCATTGATGGGAAATTAACTATGTTCTGGCGAATTACAGCTATGAGAATTCTCTATAAAATCGTATAAGTACCTATAAATGAGTCCAAATGTTGGTCGAAACGATATCTTTAGTATTGTATTGTTTCCTTAAAGCGAGATTAGTCTTATAAATTTAGCTTTTATAATACTGCAATTAAAAATATTTGTACATATTTTCAACTTTATTGGAGGTTTTGGGAAACAACGTTATCATAACTATGCATTATTAGTATCTGTGCCAACTGCCAAGTGACCCAATCTGATATGTTTGAAACTACTTAATAACAAGATAAGTATATTTACATAAAAGCCAAAGCGATAATCCCCTCGGTTGTTATAAAATGTGTTATATACTACAGCTAAACTTTCGGTTAATCATGACATGAACCCACCGCCATACCACCACACCATGCTAGTGGAGAGAACAATATTACAGTTATCTTAAAACTAGAAAAAAGTGCCCAAACAGGCAATAAGTAATATTTGAGAACGGTTTGAGGCAAGCGAAATCATACACAATAATACTAATAATTATTTTTAACAGATACATACAGGGGGCGTTTTAATTAGCTGACCATATTTTAGGGAATGATAAAATCGATCCTAATACATGCTGCAGCACTCAGAGTCAACCCTTTGTTCCACGTAGAAAACCAAGTTTGATAACTAGTTATCTAGGTGGAACAAATCTTCCGCGGAGAATACCAGTTATGTCAGCGGGATTGTCCTTCCATGTTCATAACCGAGTTTGATAACTAGTTATCCACGGGGAATGTATCATCCGCATAGAAAACTGGTTAACAACATGGACAAATAGTTTCCCTGTGCATAACCAACAACAAACCAATAATTGAAACAAAAAGCAAAACTAAAAAAAAAACGACTTCCACAAACCCTATTCGATTAGAAACCAATGTCAAGTGTTTTCTCCGTTTAATACAAACTGTAACCCCCTATTACCCCCCTCCCCCCCTTGGGGAATTAATTTTCGTCAAATCCCATCTTAGTGCTACCCTACGCTACATAAGGAACCCCTGTACAAAGTTTCATGGCTCTAGGTCCACCGGTTTAGGCTATGCGTTGCCCGTCAGCCACGCATAGTAGAGTAGATTGTATTTGTACCTAGTATTTAGCAGTTCTGGTGGCCATATGTGGGCTTTGTATGTATGTACACCGATTACGCCTAGACGGATGGACCGATTTGGAAAATTAATTACAATCTACTTTGCGTGGCTGGCGGGCAATGCATAGCCTAAACCGGTGGACTTAAAGCCATGAAACTTTGTACAGGTGTACCTTATGTAGCGTAGGGTAGCACTAAGATGGGATTTGACGAAATTAATTCCCCAAGGGGGGAGGGGGGAAATAGGGGGTTACAGTTTGTATTAAACTCAATCTAATCAAATAGGGTTTGTGGAAGTCGGTTTTTCTAAAGTTTACTTTTTGTTTTAATTATTCTCAGCCGAAGGGGGGCTTCCATACAACAATCGTGATTTTTTGCTCATTTTTGCTCGATATTGATAATGGTAGCAGGTAGACGCTTAAAATGTTCACAATATATTGAGTATCTTATTTACTTAAAAAATAAATAATTATATTAAAATTAAATTAATATTTAGGGGGGCTCCCATACATTTTTTTATATTTTTTTTGCGGTTTTTTATAGATAATGGTACGGAACCCTTCGTGCGCGAGTCCGACTTGCACTTGACCGGTTATTTTATTTGACATCATAAGATGGAGGATATTTCCAGCCAGTATTTATATTATCTTTGGTTGTTTCGTTCGAGTTTTTCTTTGCCTGCACGTTTTTTCTTTGGAAATATTTCCCGATATCTTTATAGAAAAATAATTCTTACAGTGTCGACCCCGTGAATAAAAACATCTATCATATATGACTTTTCCTGTGAATAGACGTTACAAATTCGTTCGAGATATTTGTTAGTATGGAATATTGCCGGTATTCTGTGTATTTCTTGTAACCATGATAAGAATAATATATAGATTCTTTGCTAACCATTGTCTACCTCTTATGATTCAGTACTCACCTTCTTGAGCTATCATATATTCCTACTATGCTACATGCGGCTAACGCTTATGCTTTCGTTTTTGTTGGTTATGCACAGGGAAACTATTTGTCCACGTTGTTAACCAGTTTTCTGTGTCGAAAATACATTCTCCGTGGATAACTAGTTATCAAACTCAGTTATGAACATGGAAGGACAATTCCACTCCAATAACTGGTTTGCTCAGCGGAAGATTTGTTCCACCTAGATAACTAGTTATCAAACTTGGTTTTCTACGTGGAACAAAGGTTATCATCAATTTTGGCATCGAATTTAAAACTAAGGATAGTCGGCGACTAGTCGGCACATCTCTATTATTATTATTATTAGCCTTTGAATTTGATTTTGGCACCAAAAGTGGAGGCTTTAGTGTCAGACGATATTGTCTGTAGAACTCGTTTAACCCATTTATGAATGTGATTCATAAATTCAGAAGAAAGAAGAAGAAAGAAGAAAGAAACGTTTATTACAAAGACAGAAACACACCAGACAAAGGAAAAAGAAAGAAACCAAACAGAAAGTAGGACACACACAATATCATTAATAGTTGTAAACACACTCAATGAGGGTTGTGGTGTGTCACTGTCATTATAAATGGCAACTGACTCAGCGATATGCTGAAGGCCAGGCCTTCAGCGCTGATTCCGTAGATTCTCATAAAAATCGGCCAAGTGCGGGTCGGAATCGCACACGAAGGGTACCGTACTATCGTATAACAAAAATTAAGCACTCAAAACAATAAAACAAAAACAAAAAATAAAATAAAAAAGATTGGGCCATCACGAGGATACTCACAACCTACGGATTGTGAGCCTACATCATACCCGCTGAGCAACCTCAACGATGTGGGTTGTCGCAAAATATACCATCATATTGCAATGCGTGGGTGGACCAAAACAAGTCTCATGTATGGGGACCCCCTTTAATTTGTAATATCTCTCGTATTTCAGTATTTGTTGTTGTTGCGGCAACAGATAATTGTAAATTTCAACTTTCTAGCTATTGCGGTTCGTGCTGTGGGGCCCGATGACGGACAGACGAACAGCGTGGGCTTAGTAATAGGGTCTCGTTTGGCACCCTTCGGGTACGGTACCCTAAAAATGGAGTAGATTATAGATTGCTCGAAATCTAAAGAGATATTTTAAAGATTAAATAATAATAAAATTTAAGTCCTATTAAATATAGGTAATATGACTCTTGTGTTGGCAGTTTTATGAGTATTTAAACCTGCGTCTAAGGAGTGGCCTGGCCTGTCATTCCAACATTTACATAAAATCAATGAGTATGGCGGGCCCTTCATAATCGTGGAGCACGTCAAAAAACTTTGTCTCATTGCTTAAAATCATGTAACAAAGGTTCATGCAAAAATAAATACGTAAGACATTTAGAAGATAAGAATAGTTTATCTTAATTTGTACTTTGTTTTGGAGGTCTAATAGTCCCAGAGCTCAGGGACCAAAACTGAAACAGTTTTATAAAGGCTGATATTTTGATATTAGGCCCTAAATAGGTTGTCTAACAATAGTCTGGTCGACAGTCAGCCAGTTTTTGGGACATCTGGCGTGGGGGTGGGTCCAAAGTTGTTAAATTCAAAGCCACTGTGGATTCTAAGTGTCCATTTTTCTTATCGATATAGCTTATGTTAATCAATACAAAGCCAAAAAAATAGTCGCTGATGAAATGTTACCCAAAAATACGTGAATTAGATTTTGCGGCCCCCCTGCGATTATGGAGATATGGTCAGTTTTCACGAATTCTCCATACATTAATATTGAAAAAAAAACTGATTCACGTATTTTTGGGTAACATTTCGTCAGACACAATATTTTAAGAAAAATGGACACTTAGAATCCACAGTGGCAGTGACTTTTTAACAATTTTGGACCCACCCCCACGCCAGTTGTCCCAAAAACTGTCTGACTGTCGACCAGACTATTGTTAGACAACCTATTTATGACCTAATATTAAAATATCAGCCTTTATAAAACTGTTGCAGTTTTGGTCCCTGAGCTCTCCGACTATAATAATTGAAAATTAGAAATTAGATTTTAGCACCGACGACTTAGTTATATTATTTGAAATATGTAAACACAACAACGAGTATTCAGGCCAAAATGCAGTGCAGATCACTCAGTTCATTATTAAGCGAAAATAGTGTAGTAATTGCTATTTTGAATCAAATCACATTAATAAAGAAAACACAGACGCATGCCAATAAAACTTTAGCATATTGGATGGAATGAGATTGTTTTTACTGAATTAAATTTAAAAGAAACATTTTTTTTGGGGGTTTTATAGATCATCTACCTCCAATATGCTATTAATTTGACCGGACCACCATGATACATGACATACCGAGGATTAATACCCTACAGGTATCCAACCGAATTCAGTTGATGATTCATTCGTCCTGCAAACAAAATGTATCCAGAACAATCCATGGATTCTTACATTATTGTCCGCGAGGCAAGTTGAAAAGCTTTCTACAATTTAAACAAGACGAAACTGTAACTGTTAATCTTTAAAAGTAAAAAAATATATCCGTGAAATTATTATGGCATTAAAGTTGAGAAATCTAGAACTCCTATTGCTCGCGCGACTCATAGTAACCCGGCCAAATTAGAGATGTGTCCACTGATCAGAGTTCAGGCTATCAGCGGAGGTGCTCCTGGAAGTGGGCGGGCTCGCAGTCAAGTTACCTGACACGGTGTCGCTCTGGGAGACTCGCAGCTCCTGCAGGTCTGTCACCGCCTTCTCGCGGCTGTAGAGGAACAACAGGTGTTAGGCAGCATCGGATAGAGGCCCAATCAATATACAGGGTTAGGGAAAAAAGGGGGGAAAGGGGGGGGGGGGAGATTTTGATTTTGACCTACATACAATGGGAGATGCTAGCGTGGGTCAAAACGAACCATTGTTACTATGAAACACCCTACCCAAAAAGTTACCGCTTTCGAGTTATGGGACTTTATAGATGTTTGAAGAAAACTGGGCCTTTCTGATTTAGCAAATAGTCCTCCTTTAGAATCAATAACGTATATAAATTCCGATGGGCATTTGATTGGCCATGATCAGAATGAACACTAACTGGTTGGTTAAATTAAATAGTTTTTACCAATATTTTGAATAACAGCGGCACGTGATCGGCTGAGGCTGATTTACCCAATTTCTTAACATATTCAGCGCCCAGCAAACCGGGCATAAGTTAACTTCAAACATCCCATCCATACAAATTAGAATTAGTAACCCTTCGTAAAAAAGAGATGGCGTGAGGAGTTAGATTTCTACTTTAAACGCCATGGTTTCAGTTAACATACTTCTGGGTGGCGCTATTCTCAGAAGAAATCCTATATATCTTAGCGCCATCTCTTGGTATTTGCAATGTTTCGATGTTGCTGCACCAAGCGATAATGACCTCGAACTAAAGAAGCTTCCGTAGCATCTCAGTTTACGCCGGTGTCATATTTTGTTCTAGGTGGTCTATCTGTATTAGTATAATATTATAGTAACTGAGGAGGTAAAAAGCAAAACGTGTTTTGTCCGTCGCCTCCAAATGTTGGGAAAACAGAAAAAACTTCTAATTATCTCCTAACTTACAAAAACAATTGGATGTTTATTTTTTACGCAAGATATTATCTTATGGAGCATAAAACTGTTCTGTTTACTTTTAGATTCAACCTGATTTAGCCAGAATACTTATAGAAAATAAAATTGGACAAAACTTTTTTTGCATGAACTTCTGGGGACAAAACACCTTTTGAATGGATTCGTCATAGAGTGTCCTTGAGTGACAGTCGTTAAGTTTCGTTCAAGAAGTGTCTCCTCCGTCGGAAACTGATGGACATAACGTTTTTTGCTGGTAAGGTCGTTTTTGAGCCAAGATTTTGTATAGGACAGAAAAGTTTTGACAAAAATCTAAAACACAGAGACGTTGCTATTCAGAAAATGGAGAGAATGGCAATAATAGTTTTTTTTTTACTTTTTGTGACTAACACGTTTTGCTTTTTACCTCCTCATCTGTGCTTCAAACCCTCACCTCAGTATGACGTTAGTGCGCGTCTGCTTCTCCGTGTCGGTGAACGTCTCCGCCCGCTGCCCTATCTGGGCCTTCTTGTCCGGCTCCACGAACACGCCCAACTTGCGTTTGGGCAGCTCGGTCGCGGGCGGCGGCCCGGGGTAGTCCAGCTTGGCCCGCTTCAGCTCCTCCATGGACCGTTCTAGCTGGTAGATAACCACGTCGTCTTCGATGCCGAAGTCTTTGTGCAGTTTCACCTGGAATGTTTCGACATAACGTAAAACATTTACATACAGGCACATACATTGCTTCTGGCCACATACTAGGATACCCTGTGTCGTGGGAACCAGAAACGGCGACATCACAAACATGTAAACATCCAAGACCTGGGGGTTTGTATTTTTTGTCCCTCTCGCATGGTAGGCAGATGCGCAACCGCTTCGCTACAGAGGTCGTCAGATTTGGGGTCGTTTAGAAACTGATCTCGGGTCTGACGGCTTTTGCACTCGCTTGAGATACCGTTCGGCACCCGAAGCATGACGGGCGCGGCGCGGGATTTGTCGCGGGAGCGTGAGGGACAGAGTTATTTAAAGGTCATCATTCCATGTCGTAGGCTCTCTGAAACGAAAGCTGTGAATTTTTATTAAACTCTTGTTTTAGCTAATTATGTGCAGCTATTTTCAATTAATCATCAATTAATTGCTTATTACATTTGACCACTCTTTCAGAAACTGGTGGTTAGTTAACGGCTAGTCTGTATGCAAAATAGCGTGATTTTCTACGCCAATCTCGTATTCAGACGAGTCACGGATCTACATTACAAACCGAGGAACCAAATGTTTGATTAAATTTTTAATTGAGTGCAATGCGAGGTCACTAAAACTTAGAGAATGAAAGAGATGGTAATAGGTACAAATCAAATTGACTTGACCTTATATCGAGAGATAGGGTTTAAAAATGTATTGGTCAGACCGTGCATGCTAAGTGATTGAATGACATCAATTGACACATGATGACGCCACTACCCCACCTGTCCTGCATTGTGGTTAAAAAGTACAAACAAGCAAAAAGGTATTTAAATAATTGAAACAAAAAGTAAACTTTAGAAAAAACCGACTTCCACAAACCCTATTTGATTAGATTGAGTTTAATACTAACTGTAACCCCTTATCCCCCCCCCCCCCCCCTTGGGGAATTAATTTTGTCAAATCCTATATCAGTGCTACCCCACGCGACTAAGGAACCCCTGTACAAAGTTTTATGGCTCTAGGTCCACCGGTTTAGGGTATGCGTTGCCTGCCCGTCAGCCACGCATTGTATTTGTACCTAGTATTGAGCAGATCTGGTGGCCATATGTGGTCTTCATCAGCAGTTCCGCATCACAATATTATGCTATGTGCATTTGCACGAGTTATTATCAAAAACACAAAAATCACTATAGGTCTGCCTATAATATTTGAAGAGTTCTCTCGATTTCTCCAGGATCCCATCATCAGATCCTGACCTGGTGTCAATGGGACCACCCTTCAGGTATTACCTATACGCCGAAAAAAGATTTGTTCAAATCGGTTCATAATTGGCGGAGTTATCGCGTAACAAACATTAAAAAAAAAAAAACATGGGTCGAATTGAGAACCTCCACCTTTTTTTGAAGTCGGTTGAGATATGAAAACGAACACGACAGTCTGCGCGATATCAATGTCTTGTATGAACAGTGCCCTGAACCGCCCTGAGTTAGATACGCACCTGTATATAATTTACAATAAGATCCATATCATTCAGCTTCATGATTTGCTTCTTGTGCAGCTTGAGTATGGTATAGGCCATGGCCGTGATCACCCTCTCCCCGTCCAGCAGGTAGATATCCCACACCCGCAGACACAAGCTGAACGGAACCCGCTCCACAAAGCACACAAAGAACCACTTAAGCGAGTACAAAATGGCGTCCAGCCCAAACTTGTCAAAGTGCATCTTCAGTTTGGGCATAAACTTTTTGAGTATTTTATCATGGTGCTCCAGAAACCTGGTCAGTTTCGGGAACCCTTCCACGTACAGTCCGTGCATAGCATACTTGGTATCAGAGAGGAGGACTACTAAGGCCCAGAAGGCGTCTTCTTCGTCCATGTACATCAGAAGCACACCGGCCAGCCCGGACATACCTTGGCAGTACCCAACCTCTGTGTTGTACATGCCATATGCACAGAGGACATTGAAAAGTGAACACTGCTTTTCAGAATACCGTTCTCTGTAGAACATGTGTTCTCTGAACTGTCTGTTCACGTCTGAATCAATTTGCCTCACATCTGTAGACCACAGTTTTGCTAGTTTGAGCATTTCATGATATTTTCCTTTGTTTAATGACTTGATTTGGTTAATATCTAGTAATTTCCACCATATTTTACTTCGCAATGACTGAGGAATGCCTTTGTATATCCTTCTATGTAGTTTCTCTCGGGTGGCTGGTTCGCCCCAGTGACCGAGCATTTTCACCCATTTCTTTTCTCTTTCCACTTCAACATTGACTTTCTGTGGCGCAGTCTTCTGCAGAATCCGAAAATCATGGAGAAACCCATACCTGGAATAGTTCAAGGTTGTGTTAATTTAATAACATAACATTGAGTCACGCCTTTTCCCGTACGGGGTGGCAGAGGCACCACTGCGCCCACTTTCAGCCAGTGATTCAATACTCCATTTTGCGTGACAGGGGACCAGGCCATCGCCGCAGCTATGGAGTAATGAAGGTTTCCTCACAATGTTTTCCATCACCGTTTGAGTGTCCGTGTAACCACAGGGTGCTCATCCCATACAAATTAGAATTAGTAACCCTTCGTAAAAAAGAGATAGAGTGAGGAGTAAGATATGTACTTTAAATGCCATGGTTTCAGTTAACATACTTCTAGGAGGCGCAAATCTTAGGATAAATCCTATATATCTTAGAGCCATCTTGTGGTATTTGCAATTTTTTAATGGTGCTGCACCAAATGATAATGGACTCGAACGAAAGAAGCTTCCATAGCATCTCAGTTTACGCCGGTGTCATATTTTGTTCTAGGTGTTCTATCTGTATTAGTATAATATTATAGTATCTGTGGTTATAACATACTTAGGATAAATTACTTATCTCACCGGGATTCGAACTTGCACCTCCTGCGTGAGAGGCAAGCATGAAACCTACTAGAATTTAATGACTTTCATTTTCTCCTAATGTTCAACAATATCCATGATGTAACAAAACTACAAATCAAATTCAATATTTGTACAAATTATCAGAACCTTCGCATGTGCCAATAACCAACAGCATAATGATGTTGATGAATATTAAACCATGGTCATGTGCCAGTAAAATATGTTATAAATTCATGCAGATAGGTACAATACATTAACATTCTAACTAATAAAATAAACACTGTACAAGGTGTATACAGTGGCTGAACAGGACAGAGCTATACAGCTGTATAGCTTGTCCTGCTCCACCAATTTACAATATATTTTTTTTTGGAAAGGTGCTCGAGTTAAATTCGCAGCGGCAGAGTTATAAAGGCAGAGGCAGAGGCATTTTTAGGGTCCCGATCCTTAAAAGGATAAAAAGGAACCCTTATAGGATCAATTTGTTGTCCGTCTGTCACAACCCCTTTTCTCAGGAACTCGTGGATATCATATTGAAATTAATATCAATGTCTTGAGGTCTTGATTGTTTTCTTGGTTGATAATATTGTAGAAGCATAAAATTCAAAGCCAGCACAGCAGTTGTAAGTCAAAACAATGGATATGCCTATCTTACAAAAACACCTACAAAAATAATCTGACCTACTGATTCCACTTTCCACACATCAAAATGATAAATATTGCAAAAGCGCCATACAGGTTGACCGTCATTTCACCATAACCGGATATGTAACCAGTTTGCATACTAAAACCAAAATTAACCTTACCTATCAGTCCTGTGATAGTCCTCAAACTCAGGGTCTTCCCAGGGATCTATCTGGTCGATCAGATTGTCTCTTCCTCGCTCATACCTCTGAAATATTCTCTCCCTCTCCTCTGAGGCTCTTGCCAGTAATGATTCCTCATTCATAACACTGCCTGACTATGCCACATATCTTGAATGCAATTTACAAACTGAGCTGCTCTACACACGCTTGGAACATGCCGCCTATAGACACAGCTCAAACTCAACAGAAGGAAGCACCTGCATTCTACTCCGCAATAACCACATAATTACAAAAGAAAATATAAATATTTGGCCATCCCACCCAGTACTGTTGATACAAGCAAGCACTACCGTAGAACATTCATGTCACGAGAGTTGCAGAGAATTCACGGCATATGCAAGAACTCCCATAAACTGGGTTAATTTATGATTAATTGACAATCTTACTACATTAATTGTACGTTCGTTAAAAGGCCTTGAATTATTCGAATTTAGGGAAAAGGTACGCCCTCTTTTTCAATTTTTCAATCGGAACCATTTTTGTCCAACTCAAAATCTGTGAACGGTGGGAACGGTGTCACAGACAGAAAAGAAACCGGAACGGCAAGCGCAGGACGGAATGAGGAAGTTGGGGTCATGCACACATCACAGAGTGGAACGGAACGCAAAATGTAAATATGGCCCTCGCTCGTTCCGAATCACGCCAAAATCATCGAACACAAAATCAAGTCCCTTCAGAGATATAACATTTCTAAAGTTTCCATAGTCTTTCTATGGAAATAGGGTTGACAATTTTTTTATATTTCTAATAAGTCAAATGAAAATCTCAAATATTGAATTGATAATCTTGGAGTTGTTTCATTAGATTTATTTACTCTTCTACATCAATTCAATTAATTCAATTCAAAATTTTTATTGACCATAAAATCATACATATTACTTAGTCAACGTCAATATAATATTAGTATTTTTGTATACTACCGCCCGTTCGGAAGTTGTCCGAAGTTATTACGACTTCTTCAGATGGTAAAATAATATTTACATCATCCGAGCTCAGAAAAGAGGTTTTGCAGCTGTCAAAACAGTCCTTGAAAGTTCACGTTTCCGAAGCCCGGCAATGAAAACTAGAAATCGTTCCATTTTCATTTCAAACATATTACACACCCATAGGAGGTAGTTCGTCCAAGCCTGAGGTCCAAGCCCATAGGTTTAAATGGTTCATGTCATGACGAAGAACCTACCACACACAGCACAGACTAGAGCTCGTCTAAGCCGAAATGACGCGCCCCACTCCTTGGTTTTTAACCGACTTCCCAAAGGAGGAGGTTAACAATTCGTCCGGTTGTTTTTTTTTATGTATGTGCCCCGATTGCGCCTAGACGGATGGACCGATTTGGAAAATTATTTTTTTGTTTGAAAGGGTTTACCTTCCCATTGGTCCCATTGACACCATGTCAGGATCTGATGCTGGGGTCCTGGGGAAATCAAGGGAACTCTTCAAATATTATAGGCAGACCTATAGTGATTTTTTTCATAATAACTCGTGCAAATGCACATGGTAAGCAAAATATTGTGATGCGGAACTGATGATGAAGACCACACATGGCCACCAGAACTGCTCAATACTAGGTATAATTATACAAATACAATGCGTGGCTGACGGGCTGGCAACGCATAGCCTATACCGGTGGACCTAGAGCCATGAAACTTTTTACGGAGGTTCCTTAGTAGCGTGGGGTAGCACTGAGATGGGATTTGACAAAATGACGTCCCCAAGGGGGGGGGGGGGGTATAAGGGGTTACAGTTTGTATTAAACTCAATCTTATCAAATAGGGTTTGTGGAAGTCGGTTTGTTCTAAAGTTTACTTTTTGTTTCAATTATGTATTTACTTGTCATACTTACAAAACCAAGGAGTGGGGCGCGTCATTTCAGATTAGACGAGCTCTATAGCTCGCGCGTTATAAAAAGAACGCTGAAAGCGAAGTGTTCGCGCATGGGTACACTCGCGCACGAAAGTACTATTCAGTCCTCGGCGCGCTCCGTAGCTGACCGGTTGCCTGCGCGCAACCACTCCTCCGCCTTTCTTTGCCTTTTTACCTTACCTATACTCGAGACTGCTTACGCGTAACACTAAAAAAGCAGTTTTATTAGCTTATGCTTTAGCGTGACCTAATCGATATGTAATTTGCTGAGAAGCAATGGCTAACCAGAACATTATTAACAAAGAGTTCCTAGCTTTCGTACAAAATAAAGTGAGGGTGATGGACGAACTGCAATGGGAAATTAGCATTGGACAAACAATTGCCCAATGCTGTTTGGATGAAAATAATACGGAGCAACAAAATAAATTGTTTTATAAATAATAACTTTATTATTATGAGCCTCTTTCTTGATAAAACAATATACTTCATAAATATTATTTCTCACTTTTCTGTGTAAAACCATTTCGTAACTAAACACTTTTGTGCGCGATGATATTTGAGAGCCGACTTGAGCCGAGCGAGACGTGGACACAGCGCGGGAAGCAAAGGACGACTGACGAACCAATAGGGATTAGGGACACAGCGCGGGAAGCAAAGGACGACTGACGAACCAATAGGATAGGGAGCCGGAAAGCATGCGGCGCGCGCACAGATAAAACCCGCCTTACCCGCCCGCCCCGCGCCCCGCTCATACCACCAAAATCGCCTACTGCGCAACTTCGCCGCTAGCGTTCTTCTTACAATACAACGCGCGAGGTATACCACTGTATGCTTGACAGTGTGGCGATACCACGCGATACTTACCTATTGTTAGGGAAACCCGGGAAACCGCGTTTAGCCGTTTTTAGGGTTCCGTACCCGAAGGGTGCCAAACGGGACCCTATTACTGAGACTTCGCTGTCTGTCCGTCCATCGGTCTGTCTGTCACCAGGCTGTATCTCATGAACCTTGGTAAAGCCCGGTCGCGGGGCAGGAAGAAATTCGTACAATGACCTTTAGCTACTTGTCTCTTTTGCTCGCGCGTAAAATACATTGCCTTCGCGCTCGAACAGTTTTATTGTGAGTAAGACGGAAATATAATTAACGCGCGAGCGAAAGAGACAAGTAGCTAAAGGTCATTGTACGAATTTCTTCCTGCCCCGCGACCGGGCTTTAGCTAGACAGTTGAAATTTTCACAGATGATGTATTTCGATTTTTACTTTCCATGTAACCGTGCCACATTGTATCAGCGACTACGGCAAAGATTGTTGGAAAGTTTACTTTTTAGGGTACCGTACCCGAAGGGTGCCAAATGAGGCCCTATTAATTACTAAGGCTCCGCTGTCCGTCTGTCCGTCGTCCGTCCGTCCGTCCGTCCGTCAGCGCAAATGAACGTTTCGCCATACCAAATAAATAATTTTCACGCAGCTCTCACGGTAGCTCTCTGAGATACCATCACATCGCAATATACATGTGTTATCATTATCATTGTTTTCTTATTATCATTTTAGAACTTCTGCGGGCGTATATTACCTAATTTGAGCATTCTGGGCGCTTATCTGAATGCGATTGCCAAGTCTGTAGTACTATTAAAATTAAGCGACTTGGTTTTAAGTACATAAGATCTCACAACTTTTTACGACAGAGTAATCAGCCCTGCGAGACTGGCTGCCTTTTATATGCAACCATATTTTTGATTAGATATATTTGACGCGGACATACATCAGACACATGAGTGAGATACAGCTGCAAGTTAAATAAAAGCTTTTAACTTTTAACAACCAATATTAGGTAATTATGAATGATTCGTACACCTACGAACGGTGGCGTGGCCTAACTTTGGAGACTGGTCAGTCGGTAATTCAATATTACAAACAATCTTCTTGGTAATAATTTAAATCCGACTTTATTCAAGAAACAGGAGCCAGCTTAAAATAATTACACTAGCTCTCCTAATACTCATCCTACAATCACCAAAGTGTCGGTCACAAAGTGGTAAGGCGGCACTACCAGATTGGTGGGCGCCGGTCCTTTCCTACATCGGCCGACGTTGTCGAAGTGACTGCCATGGCAGGGGCAGTAGAAGCCCCCCTGGAAGTCTCCCAGGCCCGCCATGGGCACGCAGCCCAGGTGCGTGCAGATCCCGATCACAATCAGCCACTCCGGCCTCTGCACTCGCTGATCAGGGGTCTCGGGATCTCGTAAAATACTCAGGGGCGTGGCCGCTTCCTTAGCGATATCGCTGGGAGTCCGATTTTTGACGAACACCGGCTTCCCTCGCCACAGGTAAGAGATGCACCCGCCTGGAGGCACCTTATTCAGGTCCACTTCTATAGAAGCCAGCGCCAGGACGTCCTTGGCCGCGGCTAAGTGAGCTGCCGCATAAATCAAGCACGACTTTGTGACATACGCGGAGCATATCAGGCCGAAGCAAGACATCGCGTACGAATACCCTGGCTTTCCGTCTCCGGCACCGAACTTTGTCTTCTGGAGGTTTTTGTACTCATCTTTCCTGTAGTCATCGAAGTTGGGGAACCCCATGTCCCGATGGAGTTTAGGAGGTTGCTGGTAGCGCACTTGCGTGGACTGTGTTAGGCCGGTGGTGAGCCTGAGGTTACTTGAGCACAGTTTCTGTATGCTGTCTTTGGCTGTGGCTTTGCTGCAGCCTGCCGGGTTGTGATCAGGGAATGCCGGCACCGACGCTCGGTTGATCACGTCGCGACAACAGGGTGTCGTCCAAAAGCTAATTCGACCATATTTTGTACAGCATCCCACCCGTAAGAAATTCATCCTACAACGTAAATAAAGTGTTTTCTTGTGGGATTGTTTTGACCGTGTTGTCAAATTAGAGGTTGACTAAAATCAGATTTTCCTAACCGGCCTTTGCTTCTGGACAAAAAAGTCCAAGACTCAATAAGTATCTCATATAGTCAGGGCTAGGCAGAATGGAACACCGCCAAGCGCGGCAAATTTAAAAATTCTTGCTTGTAAAGTGTATTTTTCGGTTTATTCGCCCTTCTCACTTAAGAAAATACATAAGTAGTAGGTATTGCGGCTAGAGAAATCTCGCGAGATCTCGCCTCATTTTTCGAGATCAATCTCGAGGCATAATTTGGCGAGATCTCGACGAGATTTTCGAGATTGATTTTTAGCAATCAGCAACGCATTCCGCGTGCTTACTTACTTGCCTATCATTGATTAAGAAGGAAATGGACCTTCATGAGTGTGGGAGCAAAAGGGGTAAATTTTTACAATTTGCCTATTATAGTTTAATCACGTTGGTGCCAACCAGCATCGAGTCTGAGAGGGTCTTTTCAGCTGCTGGATACATAGCGACTGATATAAGGTGTCGTTTGTCAGACACTTCTATTAGTACCCTTTGTTTTTTGAGGAGTTATTTTCAAAATAACCCCTAATTTATGTTGTAGTATTATGTTTTTTTTTTTATTTAAAAAAGGGTAGTTGTTGTGATAATACTACTATTTCATTAAAAAAAATATATAAGTACTTACTAAATAGTACTTTTTAATTTACACCCTTTTATTATTGGTTGACTTGTTTGCAGTAACTGATGAGTATGCAACAAATCTAGGAATGGAAATTTCGCCCACTTCTAGTTCTTCTATCATTATCATGACTGATCTTGGTATGATTATGTTGTTCAGATGAAAACATAATAATAGCTGGCCTGATGATGGATTTCGAAGGTGGGAGAGGGCACCCTGAGATATATGCGCTGCGGTTACGCACAGACATACTTTGGTTTATTATTTACAGATTGATTTCTCGAGTTTGAACTTTCTCGGTATTTTTTTCTCGTATTGATTTTATGTAATATTTAGTCAAGCCCTATTGCTAATGACAGCGACGTGCGACGCAGAGACCACTGAGATTTTCTATTGTCTACAAATACCTATTGTTTGGTTGTTGCCACTTGCCACCCAAAAAAGACAACCAAGCCATAAACCTTATAAACATAAACCATTGACCTTACATAAACCTAAACCAATGCCAAAGTGACAGTGTCATTGTCAATTTGACATGCCAGAAATAAGCAACCAACCACAGCAACCAACCACAGCAACCAACACACGATAGAAGCCACAGATCAAAAACATAAAACTTAATTACTTATATGAAAATAAATCGTGGGCTGATTATTGTGTAGCTATGTTCCTTGTAGGCAATAACAATTATTTCATTATACCCATACATAACCCATCCTGTTTTGGTGCCTCTCGGCCTCGGCAAACTGCAAAAGTGCAAAGCTTCGCAGAGAGAATTTATATGACTCGTTTCAGATTATTCTTATGAAAACTTTATCAAAATGTTGCTAACACCTGAAGTGAAACCACTACCAGTGACTATGAAATATGATCATAAATTACTAAACAATCTTAATGAAATATTTATCGATACGATTTTATTTGAGGTATGTTTGTTATATCAGGTAAATAATCCGATTTTTATCTGTTGAACAAACATATATATATATATATATATATATATATATATATAAGGGTTCCTTGTTTGACTTGTTTCTCTACGGAACCTTAAAAAAAAGGTATTCTCTCTCAAGAGTTCACGACCCGCCTTACGACCAACCGAGATATCTCGACCCGTTTTAAATATGGTCGATAAATAATAAGTACAGCAATTAAACTGGGCCACCCGCTATCTTCAAACTCTAGTTCGATTTTCTCAAAAAGTATAAAAGTTACAACTACCTACCAAAATTATACTTACAGAAAGTGCATTTCGTGCGGATTAAAATGACTGTAAGTTTATTCTAAAGACCTGATGCAGCTTTGTTTAAAGTTCAGCAAGTCTCCTTCTGACGGTATCTGAACTTATGTTATGACCTGGGGCGTTCGTAGCGCAGACTTTTTTGGACATAATCTGCGCTGAGGCAGCGATTTCGGAGAAGAGTAAGTTTGATATGAACGGTGGCCCAGTTTATTTGCTGTACAGTGTAGATGTCGGCGGCCGATCGTAGAATCGGGCACATCATGATGTGCCGTCATGTTCCCCGCCATTTTATGATATGCCCAAGCAATTACTGGCACATCATGATGTGGCGGGCGGGTTTTAACGAAAACATGTCTTTTTAAAAGCATTTTTATGCTGCGCTCGCCCCCTTTATTCTTCACCATCGTTTCATGATATTTCACGTTTGGGCACATGATGTGCCCAATTTTACGATCGGCAGCCGACGTAGATTTTTCGACCATGGAGTAGATCTCGATAACGCGAGAAGAATTGCTCCCAAGAGGGTGGCTAGGTCGAGCGGGATGACGAAATAATCGTTATAAATACTTGTAAAGTAGCATAACTAATAGTTAGGTATATGCTTACTTACTTCAGGACCCTAACTTCATTATACTTCCCATGAAAGGAAACTAAACATTTGCGTGCATTTTAATATAATCGCAGAGTTAACCTTCACTCCCACTAACGATCGAGGCATTTACTTTATGAGCATCTAAATTCCTTATTTTATCTGATTAATTTACAATTAAAATTGTATTGTGTGTAATCGCTGGTGTCCTGCCCACCGTCCTTCGTTGTTCAAAACACGTTGTAGATACATACCTACTAATTATAATTAGGATCTAACGATCTTGCGAAAGTATTGTCTATGCGGTAACAATGCATTGATGTGGTCGCCAATAGGTCACACCCGCTCCCATAGACCGGTTCATGGCCATCGGGCCGAGTGATGTGACCACTTGACTTGACTAGTTTCTGCTGCGGCTTTGGATGGGCCTATCTCGATCTCTTAACTAGGTACATAACATAACATAACATAACATAGCGTCACGCACGCCTTTTCCCATACGGGGTTGCAGAGGCACCACTGTGCCCACTTTCAGCCAGTGATTCAATACTCCATTTTGCGTGACCGGCTAGCCCATCGCTTAACTAGTTACATTTCGGAAAATCTCTTCTGTAAATGTAAGTGTAAGTAAGTATTATACCTAATTAATAGGCCTGGAGCCCTATTTTTGAAATCGCTCGTGTGATATAATTTTAAAAAACGAATGTTTTTCGTTCGTTATATTCAATTCGCTCTGCAACGATTGGTCAGAACCACTCGTTGCGCAAGTCATACGAGCGATTATATCACACGAGCGATTTCAAAAATAGGGCTCCTGATCTTAGCCACTCAGGTTTATGCCCGCTGTGTAGACTCTAACGCGAGTCATCTGATCTGATGTAGTACATTGCGTTTACAGACTATTCAGATTAAAACTGATTTTGGTAGTCTGGAAAACGCAATGTACATCAGCCTCGGGATGGCCACGTAAGAAGGTAAAGCGGGCATTATGATCACGTAACTACCTATAGCATTTCATGGAAGCAGCCGGTTCAGCATGGTAGGTTGGTATTTGTGTAAAGGACAACAGACAAACAGCATTGCTACCTTCTCAGCTAACTGATCGATGTAGGATCACGCAGCAGCCACCACCACCGCTGCCGTACCGCGCGAGTGCCAAGGCGCTATGACGTAAGGCGTGAAAGTAAGTGCGCAAACGCACTCAGCTAGCTTGCGCGCGCGCAGAAGAGCTCGAGACAAACCGACAAACTGACAAGTGAGTTGCTTAATTTATTTTATTTAATTAGGTGATTGATACTAATAGAATATTAAGGTGATAACCATTTTGCAAGCGATGCTAAGCGATGTTTTGTGTCTATTGTGATTTACTTTTAGTGCTTTTAGTTAAAAATAAGTAAGTTTCTTAATTTTAAATAAGTAAGTATAACTTAATTAGCATGTTTTGGCCAATATCATAAGTACATATGTAAAGTCGGAGTATGTAATTAATTAAATTGTATCTGGTTATTGGTGGTACAAACACAATAAAATATTATAATTCATATTCACATCAATCAATATGCTCTGTTTTTAAACAGCTGCAAACGAGAAGCAAACAAGGAGGATAAAGATTTATAAATTTAGATTCGACCTTATTTGAACAAAACTTTTTTGTGTGAATTCTCCGAGAACACCCGCCAAAAAGTGTCACGTGATATGAAGTCGCAATGAGAAACTAAATTTTTGATTGTCATTGGAATTTATGCCTTATTTTCATTGTACTAAAGTGAAATTGCCAGACAGTGGAAATTTTCCCAGAAGATGTATTTCTGTTGCCGCTATAACAACAAATACTAAAAAACAAAATAAATTTAATATTAAGGGGGGCTTCCATACAACTAACGTGATTTTTTTGCGGTTTTTTTATACATAATGGTATGGAACCCTTCGTGCGCGAGTCCGACTCGCACTTGGCCGGTTATTTATAGATAATGGTACGGAACCCTTCGTGCGCGAGTCCGACTCGCACTTGGCCGGTTATTTCAGTTTTCGATTTTTTACTCCCATTACATCGTTTAATACATACAAACATTCCTCGTATTATGACATGGTGGCCTCCTGACGTCAGCCTTCGATTGGTCCTTCAGATCCACCAATTATTGATGTTGCTTGGAACACAAAATTGTATTTCAGCAATTCCTTGCACAATCAACTTTTCATTTGATGCGATTGAGGCTACAAAAATGCTACTGCGAAGGCTATACAAAACGCAAACAACGAAATCTTTAAATGCAAATGTAGGGGTTATGTAACAGAAAGGACAAAACATGTACAATAACAGAACATAACATACCACCACTCCTTTTCCCAAACGAGGAGTTAGAGGCGCGTGTCCACGGACGTGCCATACTCCATTTTGCGTGACAGGTTTCCTCATAATGTTGTCCATCACCGTTAGAAAGTCCATATAATTGTCTCATACGTCGGCATCTGGGCCGGGAGTCACGTAAGGAATCGCATGTTAATTGCCATAGCGACGGCACATTATGGGATGATTTATATTAGACCTGGCCGTGCCCGGGGAGGCCCATGACGTGACCCGGGGGACGGATTTGAGACGTTGTATACATATTGTATGAAGCAGTTTATATTACACAGTGCATGATCCGTGCCCGGGGCGAGCCGTGGAGGCTTGGACGGGCAAAATGTATGCAACGTCTCACAACGCCGGGCACGCCCCGGCCACGGCCCGGTCTAATATAAACACAGATAATATAAATCATCTCTTTATTATAGTAGTATCCTTAAGCGGAAAAAGGTGTTTTTGATGAAACCAGTACCATATTCTAGTAAGTATGTTGTTTTGTCTAAAAAACATCGAGAGACAGTTTCTAACGTGGGTGGTTGAGTCACCAGTTTCGACGTCATTAAGTTTCTATGGACAAAAAATATATACTTGACCTCTGAAGCTGTAATTTGGCAGGTATCTTAAAGATCCAGGAGCTCTATTTCTTTTTTTGTCCATAAAAACTTTGCCCTTCTCCCTTTTTCTCCTGCATCACAATTTCAGATGGCTCCCGATGGTTTTTTAGTCAGAATAACATGTTTACAACTTACAACATACTGAAATATGGTAAAACACCTTTTGGGCCATAAATGACCCTAAGCCTTATATGGGGGAAGCGACTGTTAGCCGGTTTTGGCCGGCCGACGGTGCGGCGCGGCGATTCCATACGTGACTCCCGGCCCTGATTCTAACCCGTATCTCCTGCGTGAGAAGCGAGCCTTGAACCACGGGACCACATCTCTGGAGATATTATGAAGAACTAGCCACATATTACACAAACTATAACAACTCCTCGTAACAACCTGCATTTACATTCCAGAATGTTCCTATCAGCGTGTCTCCTCTCCATCCTTGCCTGCACCCTGGCTCTGCCCGCCGACGGGCCAGTCCACATTGAGCTGCCAGTCTACGACCAGCCCCAGGCCGGTTCGGAAGTCAGACTGGCTCAGCCCTTCGACCCGGAGAATCCGCCGGGAGAGGACAGGAGCAGCAAGTCACTGGTGGGAGGACTGCTCATGCATAAGATCATGTTAGCGTCGAATGCGATTGGGAGTAAGATCGCGTCGACGAGTCATGCTAAGGTGAATGAATGAATTTCTTTATTTCCAATAAAAGATTCACATTTTGGTTAAGCCCTAGATCCCACACTAGGATTCCCTGTATCGTGGGGTCTAGTCTCTTCCAGACCATTTACAAATAAAGTTGTATGGAACTTAATTATATAAAAAACAACAAAACATAAGTAAGTACTAAAAAGCATTTGCTGAAAAAAAACAAAAGTAAGAACATGGGTATATAGTTGTGGACACTTTCTTATGTGCCGTGCGCAGGAAAATCTAGCGACGATTCACACGCAGATCCAGATTTTGCAAAGCAACATCTGAGCTGCGTGACCTGTGTCACATTACCTGGAAGAAACGGCCGCCGGATGAGTCCTTATACAATTTCTTATCCGTGGCACAGTTAGAAATTTAATTTAATGTTCATGCATAATTAGTTAACTTATTGGCATAATTGGCTTTTATATTGTTTATGTAATATGCTTGTGAACAGTACAATTCGGGCGCAGTTTGTTTGTAGCCGGCCGGCGCGGCGGCGCATCTCGGCACCGCCGCACCCCGTCGACAGGCCAAAGCCGGGCTTTGCGCCTCGCTATAGCAATCTCCATGCCGTTTCTGTACTCGAATACCGGCTCTGATCGTGTAAATGCCCCTATGCTGACATCGAGTTTGGTTGTTATAGGAAAGTCTTCACCTGGGTCCATTCGCCCCGCCAGTGACCACGCTTGAAGGTGTACTGCTGGAGTCCGAAGGCTACGGCAGTAAGAAGCTGTCCATCAAGGAAAACATACAGAGCTTGGCTGCTGGCTTCTTGCAGGTACCTAATCGATTGTGAAACTGCGGGTCTAGAAAGAGAAACGATTCGCTCTCAATCGTCCCGTCTTTGACTCCATCTTACGACTCCAGAATACGAAAGCATTTTTGCCCAATCCTGAAATGTCGCTTCTTCTTCTTCTTCTTTTTATTAATGGCGTCCTACCCTCTTTTGAGGTTAATTTTGCCAGTGTCAAGTGAAGACGCTTCGCTCGCTCGGTCAATCATTAACAACCAGAAATATCTAAACAGCCAAAATGATGTCAACATCTGTATTGCTCTTTGGTAGTACCTACCTAAATTGACAAAATGTTGTACATTCGCTGTGCATGTCAGGTTCTTGTATTATACGTAGTAGCTAAGTAGCATGCGTTCTCATATTACATCCGATGCTGACTTTGCCTAGTCATATTAAATAAAAACCGGCCAAGTGCGAGTAGGACTCGCGCACCAAGGGTTCCGATCACACTTGGAGAGCGTAACACGAGTAATTAGGTTTCCTCATAAAAACTAAAGTGTGATGTCATCTATGTAAACCAAATTGAACATTTTTTTTAAATATTCAATTTGGTTTACATGGAAAACAGTAATCAGAGGCCGAAACGAAGAACGAAAAGTTTTCAAAATTCTTTTTTAATCCCGAATCATTTCTTTAGTAAGTGCCACTGTGTTAGTGTTATTATTAGTATAATATTATGGTATTATGAACTACTACGTTTCCTTTCAGCCGAAGCCCATTGTGGACACGATAAAAGAGGAGGAGAAATACGGCAACCACGGTGACAAGTTTTACTACGCTGGCCGAGCCATAGTTGGCGGTGCGGAGGGGGTGTCGAACCTCGTGAACACTATTCTTGAGGTAAGTACCAGTCACCATCAGATACCGTAGCGGTGGAGGTACTCAAATATTTCTGAGTAGCATTAAATTTCATTAAATTCGGCACACTTAATATCTCACTAAAACATCAGAACGTCCAATTAGTCATAAATATTAGAGCAGCCAGGGCCCTTACATGCACACATGCACATATATGTGCATCAGGGATCACATAATCACACAAAAAAAATATGCATCCGATAACTTACACAATATCGTTTTTTTTTGAGAAAAAAATTCCATACTTTTAGAGCTAAAAACAAACTTTAGGTAAATATGCATCCGAATATCCGATCACTGATCCTAATCAACTAATCAACCAATCTCCACCACTGATCAAACCCCCCGCGCCCCTGGCCGTGCAGATCTGACCATTTAAGGACTAGTGGCTCTGTGAGCTGTAGACCTCGCGAGTATGTCGGTGGGAAAGCTGAACTGCTGACACACATAAAAAAAATAACCCAAATAATTTTCTTTCAATAACACATACAAACTTATGAATGTACCTGGTTACGTACATGCAGTATGAAAGTAGCCGCACCAATAACTTTGTAAACTACATTTCGCGATCTTTAATACAACCTATTGACTTTTTACTAAAATTATATAGTCTGTTTCACTCTCATGGTCTTTACGAATCCAACGACACCTCATTTGTTAATATCCATCGAGCCGTTTGGGTTGTAGCGATTTTTTTACATTTTAAAACCCCATATCTCCGCCATTTTGAAAAAATCTAAAAACTGGCTCGAGTAAAAAATTCTATTTATTTTTCCAACCTGCTCACAAAATTTCACGAGAATCGGTTCATAAATGCGACCTGTAGAGGAGAACAACCGGACAGACATACGAAAGCATTTTTGCCCAAACCTGAAACGGAGACGCTTCGCTCGCTTCGCTCGCTCGGTCAAAAACATACCGTAAGCCGGTGTCATACAGTTTAAATTCGATATTTCGTATAACCTTCGTATGATATGTAAATAGTGTGTCGAATTTATTGAAATTAAATGCTGCTCAGAAATAATTGAGTACCTCCACCGCTACGATACATCTGATAGTGACAATAACTAGGTACTTATTCACACTGGTATGTTACGGTGGTACAGTCAGCTTTAGATAAATGTAAGCACACAATAAATAGACATCCTAAACAACCAGATAAACAACCAGTGTCAAAATGATATCAACATCCATGTTGATGCTGAGAATGTTATACTCGTCTGAAACTGGATATGTATGAACTGTATCAATATCTATTTGAGTAAATTTCGTGCTCACAATATCTGATGCTATCTATACCTCACAGAAACTAAAATAATAAATCTCTAGGGTAACTCAACCATGACTAAATAAGATTTCCTTCCCCTAAAATAGGCTTGTTCACGATAAAGCATCATTGTTCTACTTCTACATGCATGCACAAATTATACATATTTATTTAAATTATACACTGTATTATCAGGTGCCAGCCAACATCTTCAAGAAGATTGCGCGGTCCGCGACTGAAAAACTTAACCATTTGGGAGGAAGACTAATCGGTTTATAATTAATTTCGTAACTACCATTACTTTGTAAATAACTAAGTACTTTTTCAAGGGTTCCGTAGCTTAAAAGGAATACAGAACCCGAGGGCCACTTCGCAGTCCATTCGTCTGTCTGTACGTCTGTATATCTGTCAAGTCCCTTTTTCTCAGGAACGCCTGGAGGTATCAAGTTGATATTAACCCTTAAATGCATGATGTTTCCTTTTTTGATAAAAAAAATATATGTTGTAGAAAAATATGTGAAAACTACTGAAAAAATAATATACAAAAACTTTTTATTATTATTTATGGTCAAATTTAAAATAATTAACTTCATTACAAGTTTCATTTATATTGAATTTATTAAATATCTAAAACATGGGATTCATGGTGATTTAAAAAAAAAGAAATTTTGCTTTGTTCTCTCTGGGATCAAGTTTTCGACCTTCCGTAACATTTTATTGATTTTTGAAGTTATGAAAAATATTGCTTTCAATTGTTTTTAAGTTATCTACATTTTAATATACAAGAGTATATAAGACAATGTTTTAAAACACAAACAAATTATTTATCTATTTTTTATTTATTTTTAAACAGTATGTACCCAAAAGGGTACACTATGCATTTAAGGGTTAATATCAATAATTTAGCTAGATATGTGGTCCCTCGGAACTGTGCAAATATTAAAAGATACGGCGCCGTTCATGCGGCAAGCTAATCATAAGCACAACTTAAGGCGAGGTATGAATAATTACAAACCAAGGTCGACGAAGTATGCGGAAGTGAGAAGCGAATATAACTCGGGAATAGGAACAAGTGGGATGGTAATTGTGCGCTCGCGCCTAATCTGAATCGACGTAAGCGCCAAAACGAAAAAAAAAAACATAAAAATAAGCTATTTAAAGGGAATTACATTTCAATCTTCAATTCGCTAGTAACATCAATTCCCCACATATTACAATTAATAGAAAGATCATATTTACTACTACTGCGGTATAATAGGAAAAAATATTGCAAAACAGGGTTGACTTTGGATTTATTTTCTATCGAGAAAATTTTATCCAAACACGTTTCCCTTCATGAAAACCCTAGATTATACAGTCAAATTACATATACCAGAAATTTATTATGATTTGCCTAGTATTTCCTGAAATACACATGAAAAAAGGCCCCTAATTTATTCATGAGGCACCTAGGGTCCCTCTGGATCCCTTTGGACTAGGACCATGAAAGGCATGAAGTAAGGTCGTACAGCACAGGTAAAGGAAAAAATCCGAAAAGGAATCCATTACCTAGGTAGTACCTTGACAAAATTCGATTAGCTTGGAACCCTCTCGGTGCGCGAATCCGATTCGCACTTGGCCGCATTTTTTAAGCTTATTATCCTCTCCATCCTAGGTTTGCTGGAAGAGATCTCTTATTAGAGATAAGCTCACCTTTACACATATTTTTTTCCAATATTAAGTGTCTGTATTATGTTTTCTGTGCATTATAGTACTTAATCATAAGTATATCCATAACTAGATTTAAAATGAATAAATGTTTAATATCTTGGAGAGTGTAAGTTAATGTTATGTGGTATAGTAAAAGTTGTACAAAATCGTCTAAATAAACCTATACCTAAATGTTAATTTGTAACCTTAGCCACAGAAGAGATAATAGTATGTACTCCGTACGCTCCCTTCCGGGCCAAGGACTTTCACCTTCGTACGTAGCCGACCGCGACTGCAGACGACGTGGAAGCGAAACAGCGGCCATAGTTACCTAGCGAGTAAAGCGAGACAAAATGTCAGCATCTGATATACGATGTTTGGAGTATGGAGCGACAAATTTTTTGGGGATTAGAGGACATCATTCTGAACAACTTTCACTATGAAAGCGATTTGATCAGAGCAACTTTTTTTTGACATCTCTAAACATTTTGGGCCGAGCGGTTATCAGATGATTTGTATAGAGAAGTGAAAAATAAAGTAGTTAAAGTTATAATGTATGTAATAAATAACAAAAATTATTAACCGCCGCCCGACGAAGGCAAAAGGGGTGTTATGTTAGATTACATGTACCTATCTCATAATAACTGTTCGAGCACAGGGTGTTCATCCCATACAAATTAGAATTAGTAACCCTTCGTAAAAAAGAGATGGCGTGAGGAGTAACATTTGTACTTTAAACGTCATGGTTTCAGTTAACATACTTCTAGGTAGCGCTAATCTTAGAATAAATTCCATATATCTTAGCGCCATCTCGTGGTATTTGCAATTTTTCGATGGTGCTGCACCAAGCGATATTGGCCTCGAACTAAAGAAGCTTCCGTAGCATCTCAGTTTACGCCGGTGTCATATTTTGTTCTAGGTGGTCTATCTGTATTAGTAGTAATCTGTGGTACGGGTAACGTTAGGGAGGTATTAATTCATAAATCCAGATTGCTTTTTTAACATGCAGTATGATGCGTTTAACTCCATTTATTTCCAGAAATATTAAAAATTGTCAATACATACATAAAACATAAGATTAACCGTGACTTAGTATCTACACATAAATTTTAAATGCTTCATTTGATTTATTTATATAAAACAATCTTGGGTGAAGGGAAAAGCGACTATTGCCATCATCAAGAATAATTCTATAATTATGTTATAATTTCGTTTCATGAAAGTATGTTTGAAGTATATATCAGTCGGCGGCCGATCGTAGGTACATGATATGCCCAAGCAATGGGCATTGATCAGGGAGGCATCGATTGTCGTAAAATGAAAACCATTTAGAGGAATAGGGATACTGATTACTATAAGGGGTTTAAATAAATAAAATTAAAACGGATTATTAATATTTATCGCAAAAACTGTTAATTTCATTTTCTTTCAAATACGTCATCGTTGGCTCTAATGCGGTAGTTCCATTGCCTACAAATATTTAAAAAAATACATTTGTCAACAACAACAACTGTCAAAAGTGTCAAACAGAGAAATAACAGCGATGATACGAGTCGCGATTATGCTCGACTCGAATCACCCGGATCGTATTTGAAGCCGACTCGGATCGTGATACGAGTCGGCTCGGGCTCGTATCACCCATACGCCCATACGAGTTCTCGGTTTGCGTTACGAGCCGATGCGATGCGAACACGCGGGAGCAGGCGGCGGGCGGGGGGTGGTAAGGCTCGTCGCGATGCGAGTCGAACCATCATCGACGACGACGACGAAACGGGTCGACGACCCCTGGCTATGCTTGCCGGTTCAAAGAGTATAACTAGGTAGTAGTGCCTAATCAAGTGATATTTTTTTTAGTAAACTGATGGATGACATTACCTATAAAGTACTTTTTTGCAATGCATGATGTTAATAAAATAGTCATATTCTTGAATATTCATAAGGAAGGAGGTAAAAAAAAGGACGTAATGCGGAGTTTGGCTAGTAGTCCAATGGCTTCGCTATATTGCACTATATGTTTGTGCTTTAGGTGTTTCATCAGCGTTGAGGTAGTATTGCCAAGATACTTGTAACTGCAACCACATATCTTGCAGGACACTTTACTGGTGTCCTCCGTGTTTTTTGAGAAAAACTCCCATGCTACACTTTTTCGAGGAGGAGCCATTGTTTTAATTTGACTGAGTGAGAAAGTGCTAGAAAGAAGTCTGATCTGAAGGAACTAACTTCCGAAGGAACTAACTTCCGTCCGGTTCGAACGCGCGCGCGCGCGCGTCGGTTTCCGTTTCCTCGCTCAGCCGCCATCGATAGATCGATCGATCCGAGTCACCGACTCGTATCGGTGTGAGGAGGGTCTACCGACTCGTATCGATGTGAGGCGGGTCTGTTCGCTCTGTGGTGAACGAACGAAGCGTCTCGCGCGTCGCGTAATGCGAGTTGATCCGATTCTGTAAGAATGACGATTCGGTTCGGCTCGTATGGAAATGGAATCGAATCAATCCGGATTGAGGGCTCGGTTCGCCCACACCGCTAAGAAATAACCGCTGAAAATAACCTTTGCATCGCAACAAATAAACATCAGAATAATACTAAAATAATCATGGGATCTAGAGAGTGCTTCGTTCCAAACTGCAAAAACAATTCGAAAAATAGCCCAACCAAACTGTTTGTACGCATTCGAGAAGATTTGCGTCAAAAATGGTGTCGTCAAACTAAGGCGGAATATTTCAAGGTGTACACACAGTATTGCTGTGAAGATCACTTGGAAGTAAGGATTCTTTAGTCTCTTTGTTAAATACTTACTAACCCACAAAAAAGACAACGTCAATACGTGTGGGAGTCAACTAGCCGCGAGTTTCCTCACGATGTTTTCCTTCACCGTTAGCGAGTGGTAGTTATTGTTACAACAGGTAAACAAATGTCAAACGTAAACGTATTTTTACTTTTTAAAAGCATGATTGAATGCAAAGGAACTTACCTAATTATGCCAGTGGTGACGTCATACTTACAAAATTCAGAAATTTTAAATAATTAATAAAAAAATAATGACATCAAAAAATTAAAAAATATTCAAATTAGTTTCTTATATTTGTCTATATTTTCGATTTATAGAATAAAAAAAATGGGTGTTACGATGCCCATTTGGGCACTTCATGATGTGGCGGGTTTTGTATTTTTAAAAGCACTTTTATTCAGCACTACTACGTGATGTTATTTGTGTTATACATGTCAAACGAACACGAAGACTATTCGGGGGCTTCGCTGCGCTCGCCCCCTTTAGTCTTTACCTAAGCTACCGCAGTGTTTGCCTTAAGAGATTTCATCGTTTCATGATATTTCACATCATGGTGTGCCCAATTCTACGATCGGCCGCCGACATATCAATAAAAAGACGATACAACTAGCACGAGCGCTTTTAAAGGCAGTCCAGCCCGTATCAAAGCAGTAGTCATTAGCTTATAGTAGCCAAAGGATAGGAGACACAAAAACACGCCGCCGCCGCCGCGCCGTGCGCGTTTAGCCTACCGACATCAACATAAACATGGTGAAAAATGAACAGGTCAAATCAATATGAAAAATGTGAAGAACAACAAAACACATAAAACCGTGCGATAGTATAATGCTAATCTTTCTTTACATAAAGCTGTCATAGAATTCACTGCGACGAACCTTCATATAGAATGGTCCGTTTCGGCGCATAAAGTACCTATCGCAAAATCACAAAAAGCATCTTTTGCAAAACGCACCTTTCGCAAACAAAATGCACCCATCGCAAAAATGCACCTTTCGCAAAATTTACCCATGTAAAACAAACATAATTAGACAAACATACGTACAAACATACTTAAATGTACAGTGAGTACACATACATACGCATAAAATAAAAAATAATGAATTTTGCATACCCTTAATTACTACCACTAACGCCATCTGTTACCGAATAGCGTTACTAATAGTTGGGGATGCATGTACATAGTATGAACGAGTTTTATTTCATGCAAAGAATCGGTAGAAGTCTGTAGAAGTAGAAGATATCGATAAATTTTATTATATTATGTTACTTAATTACGTGAAAATAGATTTTCCACCGAATGGGCTTAAAAACTGCTTATTGCTCATTCCAGATGTCACCACTTTAGACTGATCCATTTATTTTTACATTTTTATTAGTTTACCTGTTGCAACTATGGATGTCACGAATGTCATACTATTAACATTTATTGTTGAGGATGCGAATGATTAGGAAACGTGCCAGACTGGTATTTTCAGGTATTTTGTACTAGCGTGGTACTTTGAAGAACCCTCCCCCCCTCCCCTAAAATGGTCACGTAGTATGGGCCTCTCTTTATTAATCTGTGGTGGTATGGGTACGTTGCTCTAGTTATTGTTCTGAGGGGTACGTACCCTTACGTATATAGAATAGTATTTTTTATTTTGTTAACATTTTCTTTCTTTTAGGGGGTGTATTTCTTGAACATCAGTTGTGCAATAAGAGCTCCGTGGTCTAGTAGGTTTCATGCTTGCCTCGCACGCAAGAGTTGCAGGTTCGAATCCCGGTGCTGACCATGTACCAATGAGATAAGTAATTTATCTTATTATGATGAAAAACATCGTGAGGAAACCTTCATTACTCCATAGCTGCGGCGATGGGCTAGCCCCGTGTCACGCAAAATGGAGTATTGAATCACTGGCTGAAAGTGGGCACAGTGGTGCCTGTGCAACCCCGTACGGGAAAAGGCGTGACGCTATGTTATGTTGTTTGCTATCAGTTGTGCATTTTTACCACAATTTTATTAGGTCGTGTTGTGATGAAATAATATCATAATAGTGCATGTCGTGTTGTGATCTAGGGAAATTTCACCCACTTGTATTTTTCGTATCACTGCGAAATGCCAACCAACAGCTGGTTCCCTACCAAACGATCCAGCGACCCGCGATGTCTGTCGAGCTATAACCCTTACATTTGAAAGCTTTATGAGAATAAATTCTGACAATGCCAATAATTTGTGCGTAATTAGTGCCAAAATGGACATATTTAGTGCCATCATAGATCCGCAGGTATAGGCATAAGTTTGTGAGAAATACAGCTGGATAAACTTATGCCTATAACTTCGGAACTATGATGGCACTAATTATGTCCAATTTTGCACTGATTAGCACTAATTAGGGACTAATTATTGGCATCTTCACGAAGCTTTCAAACGTGAGGATCACAGCTCGACAGACATCCACGATCCTGGGTCGCTGGATCGCCTGATCCAAGATGGATCGTTTGGTGGGGAATTAGCTAATGTGTAATCTTGTATGGAGAAAATGGTCTCTTTTTCGCACGGCCAATAACCAAACTTAGTACGACATGTATACCTCTACACTCAGCCCGACTAGACTGAACTAGAAGAGCTCAAAGTTTGTTAACATTTATCAGGTTTTTGAGATGTAATGGTCTTCTAGGGGCAAGTTAAGTGTGCGAACGTAATTCTAATCATAGCGTAATCATGGCTCAGCTTGGCTCGGTGGTCCGGATCGATCGTTGAGGTTAAGCAACAGCAAGTGTGGTCGACTTTTGGATGGGTCGACAAGTAAAACGACGCTTGTGCTTCGGAGGTCATGTCATGTAAAACCATCGGTCCCTGCTGTGTGACCCCGAAGTACAGAAACAGCTAGTCGCTACTAGTCGTTTTACTATATGTGGCTGTATTATTTCAGGATTATGAATAGCTTGAAGTACTTGCCTGATGGCGATGTGTGTGTCGTGATGAATGTATTGCCTCATTATCACCGCAAAAAGCCAAGCATTTACGTTTTTACATGCCGGCGGCCGATCGTAGAATCGGGCACATCATGATGTGCCTCGCCATTTCATGATATGCCCAAGCCATTACTGGGCACATCATGATGTGGCGGGTTTTAATGAAAACATGTCAAAAGCATTTTTATTCAGCACAACGTGATGTTTATTGTGTTATACATGTCAAACGAACACGAAGGCTAATCGGGGGCTTCGCTGCGCTCGCCCCTTTAGTCTTCACCTAAGCTACCGCAGTGTTTGCCTTAACGATTTCATCGTTTCATGATATTTCACGTTCTACGATCGGCCGCCGACATACATAAACTTAAGAAAGAAAGCAAGTTGGGTAAACGAATATGTGATTATCATTTCAAGAAGGTGAAACCTAAAAAACGTCAAAAAGATATAAATTTTGATGAAAAATTAAAAAAAAACTTCTAGCCAAACTTGAAGGAAATAATATCACTTGGCCAGTTTTTTTGAAAAAAGTTATATTTTTACAATTAGTAAAATAATCATTACAATTTTATAATAAATATTAAAGGGGTCCCCATACAACAGACATGATTTTCTTGCCGTTTTAATAGGTAATGGTACGGAACCCTTCGTGCGCGAGTCCGACTCGCACTTGGCCGGTTTTTTTCTATTATTTATTAATGGGAACTATGTTTCTTGCCAGCAAAGTTTGTCATGTCAAGTTGTATCATCTAATTAATAGATGGATTTATCACCACGAAATATTTTCATTCTCAGATAAATAAAAAGTGTACACACCGTGGAGAATGAATCAAACTAATGTAAATATATATATAAAATAAGAAATTTATTGCCATTAAAATCGTAGTTCATTAGATGATTAATAGCTTTGTCCACAGAATGTCTCTGTCAGCAAATAAATCAAAATGACTAGAGTAGGTTGTGGCTTTTAAATTGGGTTTAGGTTATGTTGGAACCACGAAAAAGCAAAACGGAGCGAGCGAAGCGAGTGTATGCAAATTAAAAACAAAATTGAATATAAATATACCCCTCTGCCCTAAGACTCTGATTTTGGCTGTCACAATAACATTTTTTAATGATCTCTTTCAATTAGTTCGACTATACAGTTATCAGAACAAAACTATTATAATAAAAACAAAAACACTTATTTGGCACTTGATCATAAATCCCGGCGATTAATTGTTGAATTGATTTAAAATTGTTTAGGCGCAAACATTTGCTGGCAAGTCTACTATTTCGCCTTCAAACCTATTATTTAGCAAATTCAAAACTGATTTAATTGGAGATCGTTTAAATGACACCCTTTATTAATTAGACATGACACTATGGTTAAGAATGTGATGTATTTTAGTTATGACATTTAGTATGATTGAAATTTAGTTATTATTTGTTCTTACTAAAAAAAACTGGGTACATCTTGCGATAGGTGCATTTGGCGATAGGAGCATTTTGAGAAAGGTACAATGTGCGACGTTTTGCGCACGGCGCGTACATTTTCCGACTGAGCCGCTGAGTCGTCTTCCGATGTTACACTACTACTGCCTGCGAGTCCAGATTCTGTCGTCACTGGAGCTTACCATGTGTGGGATCGCTCACAACTATATATTAAAACGTTTTGTATACTAACAGTAGGTATATAATAATCATAGTGTTGCATCTAACGGTCGAGTTTGACTCTCCTCGTTTCGGTGTAGTACAACAGACGTTGTGTAACAAGTAATTTTTATCATAAGTGAAGTGCTTTATTAAATTCCTCAAGTACATGGGTTGTAGTTACAGGCAGCATCAGATATATATGAGCACGCAAGATGATCGAATAGATCTACAGAGCCCAACTACTAGAAATATCTAAACTACCAAAGTGTCAAAATGATGTCAAGATCCATGTTACAGAACCACCAAGTTATCTGTAGGACGGCCAAGGCAGTGTACTACTGACGCCACTTTTTTTAAGGATGAAATTCTAAGTTCTGAATACCTAGGGCCCGCCCGTTAACTTATTTTTAGAGGAAATTAAATAAAAAATAAATAAAAAAGGTTAAAGCCAAGCTAAGCACGTCTAACTGAGGAACATACTGTGCCATTTTTATAATGATTAGATAAACAACAAGAACACAAATTCAGATGCGGTGCGATATTGTAAAATAAAACATTGTGACAGACAAATTTTCAGGCAACTTCCGGAGACTTTTCTATCGAGCAAAATTAATAAAATTACGTTTATGGGAAACCAAAGTCACGCTGACACTCGTGATAAACAAGCTAGTGAAAAAACGTACAGCAATAATACTCATCATTCCGAGCGATTTTTGTTTTGCTAAAGGCTGTTTTTGCCTTAGGCGCTGTCTTATGATCAATAAATAAAAATAAATAAACTATGAAAAAGTCACATCGGCTGTCAGTTGAGTATTCTGTTCAGTTGGCGGAGATGGCGGCGCCGGCGCCGGCGCCTCGCTCCATTCTACAGATATGATGGTGACAATGTAACAGTCAGGATGTTGACATTGCTTTGACACTTTGCTGTGTAGATTTTTCTGGTTGTTTATGTACCCAAAGTCTTAATATACACTCAGCGTTGAAATTCTACTCTGAAAGAAATAGTTCTTGTTGGGTACCCCTTAGAGGACATTGTTATTTGTCATTGTCATTAGGAAGGTGTGATCATTACCTTCTCTATGACAATGACAACTAACAATGACCTCTAAGGGGTACCCAACAAGAATAATTTATTTCAGACTAAAATTTAAAAAAGGTGCGATATCTTTGACGCTGAGTATATTTGACTCGGACTGTACAGCATAGCAACAACAAGTATGCCAACGTCGGTCGTACTAATCCATTTCTACGTACTATGTGTCTACCTAATATAACATTTACACATTAATTAATATTATTAATATTTATAAAATAACCCAACGCAAAACATCATGATGTTATAGCAGGCTGTCTACATAAGTATAGATACAAAACGATTTAGTAGAGATCTACCAGGGTTCTAACTACAGTAGCTATGGCAAAATATTGACTTTTTACCAGAATGTACAGTCCATGCAAAGGCAAATAAAACATAAACAGGAATAATAAAACCTTATCTACACAAATAGAGTTACCGTACAACTCTAATAATGTAAAATATGCCTTACAGTAACATTAAATCATACCACCATTCCTCTCGACCGTATTTACATGAATAATACACTAAAATAATAAAAACTTTAAATATATATGTTTAAAAACAACAAAATCAGTTACACTATAAAATATCACTAACTTAACTCAACCGTCCGACACTCTGCCCTTATAAGATTCCTTCCATATAGCTTGTTTGGGCGAGCTATCAAGGATAAAGTTGCATTCTTATATAATAACAAATTCTGGCGTGGCTAGCTGGCTGACCCGTTAAGATGATGCCCCATTGATGCGTTACTTTGTGTCACAAATATTTTCCATGATGTACCACAGCAATAGGTTGCGTCGTTGCGCGCGACGCTTCAACGGATCGACGTGTGTCAACACACGATAAGTGTGGTATCATAAAAAATATGCAAGAGAAAACGCACCAATGGAACCTTACTCAGGGGAAGGGAAGTTACCAGCTCAAGCAAACAAGCTTTAGGGAGCCTATCAATAAGTAAAATATAAACAATTGATTTAAATAAAACTAGGCGAATACCTCCCACACCAAAGAACGGTTACTACAGCTGTTTTCATATCTTGGATTTCTGATTGATCAGTAATAATCAGCTTAATAAGTGAGCACCAAATATACCCAACCCAAATCATAAACAACCAGAAATATCTTCTCAATCAAAGTGTCCAAACAATGTGAACATCGTCTGCGGCAACGTGGATGTTGACATCATTTTGATACTTTCGCCGTGTAAATGTATCTGGTTGTTTTGAATGTCTAGATGTATTTAAGTAGGTAGCTTGCGTGCTTGTATATCTGGTGCTGACATATATTATAATGTACTAGTTAACAGTATTGTATTGTAAAGTTGTCATATATTATATGTATTAGTAAGGTTTCTTGCCGATTACCAATTAAACTGGATACGTGCGTCCGGATATTTAAGTTAAATCCCACGGCTAGAATGAGCAACGCGTTTGTCAAGTTATGATTTGATAACTTATCTTCGATATAAATATCCTAGTCCTGTTAACTGTTTATTGTGGATATAAATATAGGTTGCGCAATTTTGCTATTATTAATATGTACTGGTTAAAAGTATTGTATTGTAAAATTATCATATATAAGTATTGGTAAGGTGTCTTGCCGATTACCAATTAAACTGTGGATACGTGCGTCCGGATATATAAGTTAAATCCCACGGCTAGAATAAGCAACGCGTTTGTCAAGTTATGATTTGATTACTTATCTTCGATATAAATATAGTAAACATGGATTAATCTACAAGGCGCCATCGATATGGTGTACTGATAAGAGCTGTCGTAAACCAAGCTATTAGCTTAGTTCGCTTGATGCCTTAGAATTGCACAAAGTTGGTACATAGAGACGTCGATAGTTCATTATAATCTAAATATTACATGTTTATGGCCTGTTACACTGAGTAGCAGTAGTTGCTAAATTATAGACATGTAACATCTATTTTTTTAATATTTTTTTTTCCATTGAACTGACATGTATCCCGTCCGAGTTAACTTGAGACATGAATCGTGACGTCATTACTGCGCTTTTACTGTAATTGATTGTCTGCGAGGTCAAACAGGTTACTCACGCGGGTAGTACGTACAATCATATGATGTCGGTGCCTAATCAAACAGCGTTCACACCGTCAAAAGTCAAATAAATCTAATCTCTGATGTTGAACCACTATCTGTAAAATGAGTCAACCCATTTGTATCAGATTGACATATTTTCTGCTGTTGTATTTCATAAACTCGAACACTTGTATAAGAGATCAGTATAACATAATTTCACAATTGATTATTTTTTCCTGGCATACCATAGTTATTATATTAAAACGAATATTGAATGCGATACTTGTCATATGAAAAAAAAAAACATAATTTCATCAAGACGTCACCACATTTCAAGGAACTCATGAATATTTCCTTGTTGACAGTTCCTAAATAGCTCCTAATTGAATAGCAGTCCAACACCGTACTGAAGTAAACTGCGACTGTTAATATAAACCGCATATAAACTCGTCTGCGTCGCCCCACCACCGGGCGGTGCCTCTCCCCTTGTACGCAGCAAAAGCGCCCGAATCGTCCCTAAGATTAATCCACATATCAAGAAACATCGAAACCATGATCGCAATCAGAAAGACGAACAGCAGTCGTAAGTAACCATCTTACAGTGGGGGCGTGTCGGCGGCCCCTCGGGACCAGATACTAGATGGACGCAAATCGCGATGCCTCCGACGTTCCGGTCGACGGTCACGGCCTCGTAATCCGACGGTTGTGAATCGAGTCCACATAATGCTTGTTGTGAGACAGCACAGCCTCTTGCACACTTTCGGGTAAGTCAGCCAGCGGCGGCGGCGCCAACTCGTCGATATCTACGCGGCGATAGAACAGTATGTACGGTGTGCTGGCGTTGGTCAGCGAGTTTAGCTCCAAGTCGCTGCTGGTGTCGACTACGTCATCGTTGAAGAGGTGCCATTGTCCGTTGTCGTTGGCGAGGGTGTAGTAATGGCCGGAGTCCAGTGTGGTGCCGGCGTGGATGACAGCTGCATACACTTGGTAGGTGGGCTCGGCGCCCGAACGGACGTTGGGCAGATGCACTGTGTAGTTGTATTGCATCGAGTGCATCAGTTTCGTCTGCACCTTCAGCTTTTGCTCGTACCTGCGTAAATTGTTATGACTCGTTAGTACAAATTCTAAGAGAGCTTATGATTATGATTGTTTCTCTACATTGAATTTTGAACAATACCGCCAGATACCAGAGCACAGTTCCAGTCACGTAAAAAGAAGTGGGCGACAGGGATAGAGTGTGTTTGCGAAGGCTATAGTCGCACCCGAACATTGTCTTTTTACGTGACGAAAACTGTCCAAGTTAATGAAATGATGAACCGGGCTGAATCATGAAGGTATTCTACCTGAGTTGCCCTTCTGGGCAGAATGCCTTCAACTAGCTTCACCCCAGGCCATGGCCAGCGGCAAAACTTTACGGTAACTACCTACACAGGGTTTTTCTTAGTCCAGCCGCTCATGAGGCCCACTCGATGCAGATAATCTCACATTTAAGGGAGGTCTGACTCCTACACCCATGGGACCCTACACAATGCGGTGGGAGGTTTTTCGCGGAAGGTGAGGGACAGAGACATGTAAACCGCGTGCTCTGTGCTTCACTCTCTCGCGTCGCGACCCCCGCGGGGCATGCTTGCTATGGCCCCCCTTCCAACAGCAAAAAGCACCAGTGTCCCCCCCCTCTACCTGCAGTTCTTGAGCATCAGTTACTTGGGGCAGGTCTCAATGAGCACGCTCCGTTCAAATGCCCTCTCTAACAAGTCCCAACACCCAACCTCACTCCGACGTCATGTCATGATGAGGCAAACGCGGGGGAGCAAGCCAACAGTTCAGATTTAACTTCCTAGTCCTCGCTCTAAAAGCAACAACCGGCCAAGTCGGACTCGCGCACGAAGGGTTCCGTACTATTATCTATAAAACCCCCAAAAAAACACGTTAGTTGTATGGGAGCCCCCCTTAATATTAAATTTCTTTTGTTTTTTATTTCATTTCATTTCATTTATTTGCGTAAATGTGGTTACAGTAGTTGGTGTAATATATTAAAATAATAAAAGTACAGCACATTTAGCCAAATATTGGCATGCAAAATATACACAATTATTTACAATACAATAATTCAGTCCATTACCATTAAAATAAAATTTATCAATTTGTCAAATAAAAATTACAATGTCAATTAATAACCTAGTCAAAATTGATCATGTCATTTATTAATATAGTCATTTATAATTAAATTAAATAGGATTTTCATTTCATAAAATATTCATCTAAGGAGTAGAATGCTTCCGTAGCGAGCCAGTTATGTAAATTTGTGATGAAATATTGCGTTGGTAGAGCCTGGATACTTTTGGGAACACTATTGTATATTTGTGCTGCCACATAAACACTGTTTCTCCTAAATAATTCTAGGCGTGGTCTGGGCATTTCAAGTGGTCTTTGCGTAGCTGTTCGTCTATTTGTGTTATCCCGTTGCTTAAACAGTTCTAAATGTTTCCTGACAAACTTGCATGTTTCAAATATGTATAGGCAAGGAAGCGTGAGTATCTTATGTTCTTTAAAGAGTGGCTTACAAGACTCTCTCCAGCCCAAGCCCCATATGGCTCTAATGCATTTTTTTTGAGATACAAATACTTTGTTTATTGTAACAGAATTACCCCACAATGTTACGCAATATCTCAGGATAGAGCAAACATGACTATGGTATACCATAACGGCAGTATCTACATTTGTAACAAGTCTCAATTTTTTCAAGGCAAACACAAACCTGTTGATTTTTTGACAAGTTATGTCTACCTGAGCTTCCCAGTCACAGTGCTCATCGACTATAATTCCAAGAAAATTGATCTTACCGACTTGTTCTATTTTGTTATTATTGTGTTGTATGTCTAAATCGATTTTATTACCTAACTTAGTCGAAAATTGCATTAATTTAGTCTTGGACGTATTTATTTTTAATTTATTAATTGTAAGCCATTCAACAATTTGGTTCAGTGTCATGTTAATTTCCTGTTCAAAAGTAGTCATATCTTCACAATCGATTAGTATGGTAGTATCGTCTGCATAAAGGACGCACTCGTGTGTGACAGCTTGCGGTAGGTCGTTGATATAAAGCAGGAATAGAAGTGGTCCTAATATACTACCCTGTGGTACACCGTGAGTATTATACCTTATATTTGAGTCATATAATTCTACTGCATTTGTGAGATTGCTAACTTTTGAGATTCTTGTTATTTGTTTCCTATGTTCTAGGTAACTTTTAAACCATTGATTGGCCGTGCCGCGAATACCATATTTATCTAATTTACATAGTAAAATGTCATGATTAACAAAATCAAAAGCTTTGCTAAGGTCGAGGAATAATGCTACAACACGTTTTTTTTCATTTAAGTTATTTAGAATTTTTAACATTAATTTAAAACTTGCTAGTGCTGTGCATTTATTTTTCCTAAAACCATTTTGTTGGGGCGCAAGAATGTTGTTTTTATTGAGAAACTTAAGAAGTCTCTTAGAGATAGCTTTTTCTATAATTTTGGATATTACTGGTATTAGTGTAACTGGCCTATAGTTTCCTCTGTCAGTGTTTTTGCCTTTCTTTAGTAAGGGGACCACAATGGAGAATTTAAGTCTTTCTGGAAAAACACCTTGCTCTAATGATAGGTTCACTATAAATGATAGCGGTTTTGAAATAGAGCCTGCAATCGCTTTTAGGATTTTAGTGTTAATTTTGTCGAATCCTGCTGCATTTGTATTTCGTAATGTCATTATTATTTTATATATCTCTTCAGGACATGTTGGTTCCAAAAATATACTTTTACTTACAATATTTATATGTTTGTTGTTTCTATTGTTTGTATCGCTATAATTTAAAGGGTCTTTTGCTACAATATCTATAAAATAATTATTAAATGAATTTGCTATTTCTCTACCATCATTAAGAATAGTATCGCCTTCTTGAATGCTATGTATCTCATTACGTGTCTTATGTTTGCCCAACTTACTATTTATAACATTCCAGGTTGCTCTACACTTGTTCTTTGAATTTTGGATATATTTGTTTGTAGATGTCTTTTGCAATAGTCTAATGCATTTTCTTAAAATCTTGCTATAACTTTTATACGATTCTTTTGCTGTTTGTGATTTGTTAGAATAGTACTCATATTTTAATTTACGTTTTGTTTTACAACTTTTTTGTAATCCTTTTGTTATCCATTTTACTGCATATTTATTGGGGGTCTTTTTAATTCTAATTATGGGGAAACATAGATCGTGGAATAATATTAATAAATCATGAAAATTTCCAAATGCTCTATCCACACTTGTTTGATTAAGAACGTCTGAAAAGGTGATACCTTGTATGCTCTTTTGAAATTTTTGTAAATTTTCCTCATTGTAATTGTTAACGAGGATGAAACATGTCTTTGGTGGGTTACTAGGAACTAATCTGTCAAATTGTATAGTCTGTGCAGTGTTATGGTCAGACAGTCTTAGTTCGTGCGTAGCACCTACAACATTTGCTGCATTACTTAAAATATTTTCAATACAATTACCGAGGCGAGTTGGTTTTTTTATGTGTATGTCAATGTTATAGTTAGATATTATTTTCTTAAGGCGTGTCAGTGGTTTACTTTCTACAAGGAAATTAATGTTAAAATCGCCACAGAGTACAATTATTTTCTTGCTGTCATAGATTTTGTTTAACAAAATATCGAGTCTGTCTAGAAATATATTTACATTTGCTTGTTTTGGTACCCTATACACACAAATTATAATCATGTTTAGTTGTCTGATTTGAATTCCACATACTTCAAATTTCTTTTCGATAGATATATCAGTAAGATCCATTTCCTCACAATCATATTCAGACCTGCATAAAATACTTGTACCACCCCGTTTTTGTTGCCTTGAGTAATTAGCACCTAATTTGTAACCATTAATATTCAGGTTTTTTTCTTCACCTTTTTTTATAAATGTTTCTGAGAGGCATATGATATCTAATGCTATGTTGTTATCGAGAAATTCAGAAATGACAATTTCTAATTCATCACTTTTTCTTAAAGCACCAGCAATATTTTGATGTAGGACTGTAAAACTATTTATACCGTTATTTACGAAAAAACTTTCCTGATTCGCAAGTTGGCTCTACATTTTGTGACTGTTCAGCAGACCGTTTATCATCATCATATGAAAGTATGTCTGTCTGTGTCTCTATGTTGACAAGTTGAGATTTTTTTACAAGATTTACCATTTGAGCTCTAGCATATTCGTTCATCTTTTGTTTATAGGTATTCCTAATAATTTCACTCAGAAGTATCTTACAAGCATGCACCTTGTTGTACGATGTGGCTCTATCAAAAATGTTCAGGGAGGTGACATGGTCGAAACGGGAACACAAGTACTTGAAAGTAGAGTTCACTTTCTTTTCATTTAGATGCTTACTATAACTTACATCACAGAGAATAACGTTCGTCTTTACAAGTAGGCTTAAATTATAGTACAGAAGAGATTGTAATTTAATGGGATCGCTGTCATTTGTCCCTCCCAATATAATTATTGTATCCTCCTTGCTATAGTCATTGCATATAGAGGGGCACTCTCTTAGCACTTGATCTAGGGTAGCGGTCGGTTTAAGGACGGCCTGAACACAGATATTACTTCCTAACAGATTTTGTAGAATCTTACACATGCCTCTACCTTTTTCGTCCGCTAAGATAAGAATTCGTTGCTTTGGTTGTGGATAACATTTTGAGTTCGACAATATATTCTTGTTGGTGGCCGGGATGTTGCTGTCGACACGTAGAGATGCGAGATCACAAGACGTCTGCCTTGGTTCGTCTATGATATCTATTTGGTCCTTCTGTGAACGATGTTGACCCTGATCTGTTTCCAGTTGCCGCTTTGTTCCTCTAGTAGGGTCCATTTGTTTTATCACTGTGGTTGTGAATTCCCTATGTGACTTTCGTGGGTAACCGATTTGAAGCATATTGGGGTCAACTTTTCGGTATTGCGGGGAGAAAAACTTGGGAGTTGAAGATACTCTTGCAGATGCAGATCCATTTAATCCCAGTGTTTTGAGGAGATCATTTTTTTTCTTGTAGTCGTCTAGACTGGTTTTTAATGCGGCGATTTCCAAATTAAGGCTGTCCACTTCCGTGTTTGCGGAGTCTAGCTCCAGGCGTAGTCTGTTGTTGACTTGTCGTAGATCATCAAGTTCCTGGTTATTTTCGCCTACATTGGGTAAACTCTGACAGCTAAAATCCAGGATCGACTGATTGTTGTAATCAGGAATTAACTGTCGCGGCCTCCGCTGTGTAACATTTGTAGTTACTGGGGAGCAAGGTGCACTGTAGCTGGTGTTGTTATGTTTAAAAGAGGACTGTTCTTCTAAAGTTAGTGGTGGATCAATGCTCTTGTTCAATGTAGAGACTCGTTGTCGTTGTACATCTTGGCACGTTTGGCATTGAAATGTCTTCTTCAGCTCTACGTTATTCCCTAGATATTGGGCTGTCGTTATGTTGACGCAGTTATGGTGATATTTGTCACGACAGGTAATACACGCTATAGCTTCAGTAGGAAAGACGGTTTGATTGCACGCTTTGCACCGCATGTTGAAGTTGTGACTCATAGCGACCTCTAGTGGCAAGATCTCTGGCTAAATTAACTATCATGAATAAGATTTTCAGACTGGTGGTGCCCTCTGTTGTGGAATCTGTGATAAAGTATGCATGGATGATCTATGATACAGTGAGGGTTCCAGTAAGAGTTGTTAGATGGCGTTAGAGTCGTTGATTAAGAACGTATGTTGTTAGTTCCTGTTTTAGTACCTAGATGGCGTTATTTGAAAATTTGTCGTGTAACGTACGACAGATATTGTTTCGGGTTATTTCTAAGTATGATTCACAATATTTGCACTGTTTCTTCATCACAATCGTCAATACACTGAGGGGTGCTAATTTATTCACTTAGTTTTTTTGGTCTGTTACACTAAATTGTCTGATTGAGAAAGTAACTGTGATTTCACATTTTTAGATTATTTCTTGAGTCAATCCTTAGATATAGTTTTTGATAACACTTCCACTTGAGCATTAAAGATGGTTTAACGTTTTTAAAAGATAATATGTCACAAAACTCTCATAATAAGTTTTTAATAAATATTTTACTAGGAGCAGTCTTGCGGTGCGTTCCGCGATACGCACATTTTTTTAGTATTTGTTGTTATAGCAGCTACAGAAATACATCATTTGTGCAGATTTCAACTGTCTAGCTACGGTTTATGAGATACAGCCTGGTGACAGACAGACAGACAGACAGACAGACAGACAGACAGACAGACAGACAGACAGACAGACAGACAGACAGACAGACAGACAGACAGACAGACAGACAGACAGCGAAGTCTCAGTAATAGGGTCCCGTTTGGCACCCTTCGGGTAAGGAACCCTAAAGTGCACGAGTGTCCCCCCCTACCTGAAGTTCTTGAGCACCAGTATCAGGTACTTGGGGCTGGTGTCGATGAGCACGCTCCGTTCCGCGTCGCGCTTGCCGCGACAGTCGGGGCACTCGTAGCGGTTGTCTCCCGTGAGGCGCTCCGTCGTGCAGTAGTACTCGAGCAGGCTCTGCACGCTGTGCTGGCGGCCTGCGGTGCCAAGTTAACGGTTGAACAGGGGGACACCAATACATGGCACAATAGGCCTGACGAGTGTATCAAATAAATAATCAAAGATTTAATGATTCTCAGGGAAAATATTAAAAGGATTTAAAACACTAATTAATTTAATTTGATTTTCGTGACATCAAAGCCGACGCCATGACACCTGAGAGCTTTTTTCGCGCACTATTACAAAATATTAGAAAAATGGCTTTAAACTTCGTTAAACTTTAGTTTATTACCGGAATAAAGTTTTTTTCGTAAATAGTAAATGTGTACCCACATTATGGCAGAGGATTTCAAAATCTTTCGTGATGCCTATTTAAGTCATGAGACGGAAGCATGAGTGGCTGGCACGTCGGGAAAGTGCTACTTATCTTAACTGCCAGTTCCTATGACCGATAAATATGTCTATTTAATTTTTATCTGCAGTCGAGCACTTTACCGACTTGTCAGGTACTCGTGCTCTTGGCTCGACGCTCCAATGTGGAAGGTGCGATCTCCCATAACACAGGTTTTTTGTAAACTTACCAGGAGATTCCTACTATTTGTGTTAAAATCTGACTTGAATAAACGAATTTTGAACAATAATATGAACAAAATACAAGGTGTAAATGAATTAACGCAAAATGAGAAACTACTTTGTTCAGGTCATCATTTTGAGCAACTTTTATGATAAACCGATTTGAAAATAGCAACTTTATTTTCTCTTCCCAGTACATTTTGGCCTGAGTGGGTCAGCTGATTGTATACATGGAGAAAAATAATGTTGCTTTGATCAAATCGGTTTCATAGTGAAGTTGCTCAGAATGATGTCCCTAACAAAGTAGTTTCTCATTTTGCGTTAATTCATTTACACCTTGTATAAACTCTGATTTTTAGGGTTCCGTTCGAGAATCAAGTCATTATCAACAGTCATCTTTCCAACGATAAATTGGCACGCGAAAACAGGTGGAACGAACGCTTGATGACAGACGCATTGCGTTAAGTTGCGTAGAACTAGCGCCGCCTTGCAAACGTGTCACTCAAGTGCCAAAATATCGTTGAAAGACTAGATGTTATTACGTGACTTGTAAGTCCCCTACGACAAGAGAATACCGTAGGTGGAATCAGACGGTTCATTTGGATGAACGTGCATCCGTGTGCCTGGCTCACTTTTCTAGCATTCCATGTTCACACGGCTGAGGTGGAATAAGTATGCAAATGAACGTTCATTTCTCTTTGAAATTAATTATCATTCATTTCTCTATGCGAATGAAAGATGCGAATGAAAATATCCAACATTGCTGGATCGGTTCATTAATGAATTCATTCGGCACTTTTCTTTCATTCCGTGTTTAGAAGTTCCATTTCGAGTTAAAAATGCCGAATGAAAGACGAAAATGAACGTACACGTAACGTACTTACCTGGCATCTGTAAATGTATAACCTGTGTTCACAAATAAATGATCTTTATCTTTAAAAATGAACCAAGGGATTCCACCTATACCCGCCGAAGAGCGTGTCCACGAACGAGCCCTATCCGACCAGAGACTATATATCCAATTGACTGCGCCTGCGGGGGAATGCGGCTCGCCAAACGTTTGTTGTATTCAACAAACGTTCGCATACCTAACCTATGTGCGATGACGGGCCAACAGACAGTTTCGCAGCGGCTGACCAAGCGGCTCTCTTACCTCGTCCCCCGCCGCCAATTGGCGAGTTGTGTTTCAAAGGAAAGTGTATCTATGCGCTCTCTACTGGATAAGTGCTCCCTGTATCCGACACACGGTAACATACCGGGCTCCGGCTTCTCCGGGAACGACAGTTGCAAGTCGCGGAACACGTCGCGCGACAGCGACGAGAAGTGGCACTCGGTGCACTCGACCCTGGTCAGCAGGACTCCGCCAAACAGCGTGTCCACGAACGAGTTCTGCCGGAGTAGCGACGGCTCGCTGCGGTAGCGCTTCTTGGGAGGCATCGCGATCATGTGCTCGGGGGATGCGCGCTTGTTGGAGCTGCTGCCTGCGAGGTTAAGTTGAAATTACATTGGGAAGTTTCTGAACCAAAACCTGAATTTTGCGTGCACGAATGAAAACTGTGGTAGTCGTTTAGATAACATATCTCATGGGAATGCTGGAAAAAATACGTTTATGTGATGAATTTCGTGGACCGCTGTGGGTAAATTTTCCGTAGTAAATGACCCAAACACATGAATTTTTGCGGTCACCAATGGAACCTATGGTAGTTATTTATAAGATAATTTAACGTCCTTAAAAATGGTGCATTTTTTTCTTATCTCATTGAAATGTTGAAAAAATTACGTTTATGTGATGAATTTCAAAAGCTAAACTAATATATTCTGATATGTTTGTATGAACCGGTTGGGCCATTATATCCTAAGATTCCCATCACCCACAAAAAAGCGCTTTAGTCCATAACAAGTAGATGTCTCCGGCTGTATAATAAGCCATAATTCATACCTGTACGCCGCCGTGGGTAATTTTTCCATAGTAAAGTTCCCAGTGTAATGTACAATGATTCGGTCAGACCGGGTTCGGTTGTTTAGGGACTGAATGCGATTATATTGAGATTTTTTCACGTTAAGTGTGAGAAGATTGGAGGAAATCTAGTCCATAACAAGTCAATGCGACTGGACTAACCCCTAGTTTCTGAGAGGGTAATCAAATGTGACAAGCCATTAATCGAAAGTAAATTCAAAATGTCAGAACGTTGACACGCACGCACGCTGAAATCAGTTTGACAAGGGTTCACAGGGGGAGGCAGTCGCTCACGTCCGAAGGAATTACTTGGAACCCACAGCCCTTCACGTCCTTCCCGGGTAGTGCTAACGAGCGACAAATCATCATCATCATAGTCATCATATCATCTCAAGACATTATAATTTCCAGGTTCTCAAATGAGAACCTGACCACTTGACACTGGCAAAATTAACCTCAAAAGAGGTTAGGACGCCATTAATAAAAAGAAGAAGAAGAAGAAGGGTTCACAGCTTGTCAAGTTGTCACACCACGGGCATAAGCCCTGCCGCACATTCGCGTTGCCATTCACGAGTCTCATAAGTGCCAATGCGAGTGTTTGCATGTGCAGCGGGGCTAAGGGGGCGGAATACCCACCACTGCCGCCGGACCCCCCAGGCCGCGGCGACTGCGAGCGCCGCCCGGGCTCCATGCTGTACTCGAAGCACGGATAACCGGACCTGAGGATGACAATTCATGTAATTATAATGTATTGAGTGACTACACAGGTGTAGAGCTGGAGGTGAAAGCAATAGTAGTATATAACCACTGTTTTATGTCACGGGCGCGATATTACGCTGAACATGACGAAGGACTCATGAGTGAGAGCGTAAAGACCGAGTCCTGAGTGCAGTGAAGGATTCAAACGTGCCCGAGACAAAAAAGCTTTATCTCTGAGGAGTTTACTTCAGATGGCCATATTTTCTAGGCTCAAAGGTCAAAAAACACCCCAAAAAGGTTAAAAAGGAAAACCGTTCTATAATTTTCCCAGAAAAAGCGTGGGGGAATCAGATTAAAATAATATCGATTAATTACGAGTAGGTTTGTGGGTTCTAAAAGTTGTGGAAAAACTAAACCTTCGTTTGATGATTCATGGGAATGAAATGTGATTTGTGCCCGCTTGAGCTGTTCACACTCATAATTTCATAATTTCTTTACTGCACACAAAAAAAAAGTTAACAGTTAAATAACAGTATGATATAAAGTGTACACTGACGAGCATTGATCCTTCATTCCTTTTCAAGGCACGGTCCCTGAAACCAACAACTTGCCACTCGGGATGGCAGTAGCGTTACCTCGGCGGCATATTGGCGGCGTTGGCCAACGTGCGCAGGCGCATGTTGAGCGTCGGGTGCGGCTTCACGTAGTCGAAGTTGGGGTCTATGTAGTGCTCGTAGGCTTGCAGCAGCATGAACAGGTAACTGGAAGGGAATATGGACGAGTTTGATTGATCTGAAGCTCTGCAGTGGCAATTCGCATTCGAAAGCGCTACTTTCTACAGCGAGTGGTAGTTTCTTGATTTCTACCTAGTACAAAGCCTCTGCACAAAGTTTCATGGCTCTAGGTCCACCGGTTTAGGCTATGCGTTGCCTGCCCGTCAGTCACACATTGTATTTTTACCTAGTATTGAGCAGTTCTGGTGACCATATGTGGTCTACATCAGCAGTTCTGCATCACAATATTATGCTTACCGTGAGTAAATGCACGAGTTATTACTAAAAACACAATAATCACTATAGGTCTGCCTATAATATTTGAAGAGTTCCCACGATATCTCCAGGATCCCATAATCAGATCCTGACCTGGTGGTCCATAGTACCAATGGGAAGGTAAACCCTTTCAAACAAAAAAATAATTTTCCAAATCGGTCCATCCGTCTAGGCGAAATCGGGGCACATACATAAAATATAAAAAATAAAAAACATCCGGACGAATTGTAAACCTCCTCCTTTGGGAAGTCGGTTAAAAGGCGGACACAAGTGTTCCTCTCCTTGTATGTATAGGAAAAGGCTTGATGCCATGTGTTTCATTAAAGATGTTGAGCTTAACAAAAGCTCAGTCCATTACCTACGCTTTTGCTCTGAATTCTCCCTGGCATTAAAATTTGTCCACTCATCATCATCTGATCCTGACACTTCTCATCAGGGTTACAGGGCATAGGGCTCTCAATACAGATTTATATTTGTTCTGAACTTGGGCAATCTGGGCTTGCTCCGCCCAATCTGAGCTTACAATGCACAGTGAGTCGCCTAGAACTAGCTAGCTGGACAATATTATTTATCGATGTTTTGATGTTGAAAAGTGTTAGTCATGGTGTTTTATAAACATTTTAACTAATTTGGGCCTCAGCGAAATAAAAATGGACAAGTTCCCAGAAAATATATATATCATAAACACACAATAAAGAATAAAAAAATATTTTAATCATGTTTAGCATCAGACTTAGGTCTAATGAGACTATTACTGCGTAGCACTGCATACAAAGATGTTTGCTAATGCAAAAAACAATAAAACTTGAGCTAGGTTAAATTATTCTACTAGATTATTAGGCTAATTAATACAATATGTTCATCAATATCTAATTGGGACTAAAATCTAAAATCACATATTTACATAATACATGTATATTGTACAATAAATAATATTAACTAATCCTATTCATTATCAATCACTTAACTCATCTTCTGAAGAATCCTCTTCAACATAATCATTAGATCAAACATCACTTAACCTATTCATTTACAAGTAGGTTCTAAACAGTAAGTCTAAAACCTCAGAAGGAAGAGTGCCTGTCTTTTTTTTAGAACCTCCCTGAGACTGTTGATTAGAGGATCAGACGTGATGAGTAGCATGTTGAGCAAGTCTCTATTCGTGGCAGTACGTGAATGCTTACGGGTGTTATACTCTCGGAATCTTCTACAATCTTTATTGCGAGCTTCCTGAGCTTCCTCAGAAAGCTGCCCTATTGGTAGAAGAGAATCTTTAACTTTTTCCGGACTCTCACTGAACTCTCTTATTAGATTGGCCACAGTTCTGTGCCCTGAAATGAAAATAAATTGAATGATTAAACCATTTCTTAGGACACCAGACAAAATATATATATGAAGTTATTATTTTTATAAAAAATATATATTTACCAGGTAGTCGCGAAGTTATCTCGGCAGCAACAAGCAGTTCTTCAGAACTTCTGGATTGAACTAGATCATCAATGCGTCGACGTTTGGTCTTATAACTGGTATCTGCCAATTTTTCCATCTTCGGTCTTCCAGGGCCAGCCTGTGGCCCCTGAGATGACACTGATGGCTCCGCAGGATCGTAGACCATGCTGAATGATATATCACCCTCCAGCCATGCTTTATTCGATGCCAGTAAGCGAGCTCGAATTCTACAGGATTTCTCCCATTTCTCCAACATTTTTGAAGAAAATCTTGAAATTACTGCTTTGACTTCCTTCAAGGATTGGTCCGTTACTCCGCTTAGGTCTTGTTTTGAGGCGACAAACTTAAAAATCACAGCATTGTTGGCCTCACTTTTGGATGTTTTGGACCATTCTTCAAAAAACTCCATTTTTGAGACAGTAAAAGCCACATGTACAAAAAAAATAAAATAAAAAATAGGAGCAAATTCGAGCAAAATTTGTTTAGTTATTTATATACTTGAATGATGTATCTTTAACCTGACAATGAAATTTTCCCGGGGAAACCGGGGGATTTTTACTTTTCATCTTTTGAATTTGAACTTCAAGGTTTTTTTATAGATTTCTTATAAATGACAATGTCTAGCTGACTATCAGGTTCAACAAAACTGAACATATTAGTACTAAAAAATAGCACTCACCCTTGGTTATCGAATCCATTACTAGTTCACTTCTTAACTTGAAACAATAACACATGAGACGTATTCGTAATAGAAGCCAAAATGCAACTAAATTAGTGCATTTCACCCGACCATCTCTGATACTTACCCTCATTGCAAATGTTGTAATTAGTTTATATCAAAACAATACCCGTTACTGTGACTCTCAACTACTTACCTAACTACCCTCATTAACGATTTTCAAGTTAGTTAATGTTGTTTTTGTCCAGCTAGCATATTCTAGACGACTCACCGTGCAATGGCGGCCTCTTACTCCGTTGAACGTCGACAAATAAACTAGTCTTCACAAAATAAAAGGCCCGTTATATAATATTATTATTTATATTTGACAGTTCACGCCCATGAAGTTTTAACCCCTAATGCATAGGTAATAAAAGCCAACTGTTGCGTACAAGCAAAACGTACAAGTTGCACCTAGGAAAACCGCTTCTATTACCTACGCGTTAGGGGTTAAAACTTCATGGGCGTGAACTGTCAAAACGGGCCTTTTATTTTGTGAAGACTTTAGACCCCAGCACTCACACCAGGAACTCAGAGCTGTCATGCTGGTTGTCCATGGTGAAGAAGGGCGGCTTCACTGCGGAGACCACCTCCAGAGGGTTCAGCTTGACCGCGAGCGAGTGGTTCATCTTCGCGAAGAGCACACCCATTCGCGCCCAGTACGGAGTCAGCGGCATCTTGACCATCACGTGGTTGCTGAACCTGCGGAAGAGGAAGTGAATGTAGCATCACAGTTACTATAATATTATACTAATACAGAGAGACCACTTAGAACAAAATATGACACCGGCGGCGTGAACTGAGATGCTAACGGAAGCTTCTTTAGTTCGAGGTCATTATCGCTTAGTGCAGCACCATCGAAAAATTGCAAATACCACGAGATGGCGCTTTGATATATCTGGGGGCGCGGCAGCGCCCCCAAGCCAAGTCGAGCAAAAAGCAAAACATACGGGCGCAGCAGTAACATCCTTTACAGGAAGCCATTCAGAGCATATTTGACCTACCTGTTACTCCGTTGTGGATAAAGATAGAAACCTGAATTCCCGGCGGCTAAAAGGCACCATGTCATAAGACATATTCTCAAAATTTCAATAAATTTGAACCAGTAGAGTTGAAGGTACAGCAATTCAAAGTTCCTCAATTCTGACACTCACTGACTCACTGATTCACGATCATGAAAACTCTAAAGGTTACTTCTAGCGAACCCACAAGCTTAAAATTTTGAGCATGGTTAAAGTTTAGCCTGCAAAGCCAAGGAAAACTCAAACATTGCGCAATTTTAGCCCCAATTTCATAATATATTAATTATCAATAAGCTCAGTACACGACTACTTCGATTCATCGCTATTCCCCATTAGATGTCGCTAGTCGCTATGTGTATCTTGAATCGCGGTATGGTTTGGTTCCAGCTATGATTTAAATAAAGCGGTTACAATATTGTCTAATATCGCTATTCCCCATTAGATGTCGCTAGGTGTGCATTTCCTGAATCGCGGTATGGTTTGGTTTGAGGTATGATTTATATTTATATAATTCACCGCCCAGACTTGTCACAAATCGTAACATCAAAGCCACAGAGAAGAGCCCATAGAGATAGGGAGTGGGCTTTGAGAAAGTCGGTATCTAACGCACAAGAAATAGTACCCGAAAAGAAAAAAAGGAAAGTTACTTACAAAAAGAAATGAGATCCCAACAAAAACATGCATAGGCATATACAAAAACGCCAGTCTCGCAGCCTGCGCAGTTTATTCTACCGTAAAAAGTTGTGAGATCTAATTTTAAACCAAGTCGGTTAATTTAACCAGTATCTGTGTATGGTAGAATCTTTCCAACAACTTTATTATCGTATACTGTTAAGTACCTACCTAATTAGTTAACTAATAACATTTATAGTGATCGGATCAATATAAGACATCTTTATTTCTTCAATAATAATTAGAATAACTTGGCAATCGCGCTCAACTGACCACTCTATAGCACCCAGAGCACAAATGAATATTATTACTCAACACAACATATCTCTAAATAAAGATAAACTTAACTAATAAGAAAACAACGAATTATTTCGGAGCGAGAGCAATAGGTACATTACGTTGCACACACGGTCCTATAGTCGACAACTTTTCTACGTGCGATTGCCAAGTCATTCTAATTATTATTGAAGAAATGAAGATGTCTTATATTGATCCGATCACTATAAATGTTATTAGTTAACTAATTAGGTAGGTACTTAACAGTATACGATAATAAAGTTGTTGGAAAGATTCTACCATACACAGATACTGGTTAAATTAACCGACTTGGTTTAAAATTAGATCTCACAACTTTTTACGGTAGAATAAACTGCGCAGGCTGCGAGACTGGCGTTTTTGTATATGCCTATGCATGTTTTTGTTGGGATAGGATTTATTCTAAGATTAGCGCCACCTTGAAGTAAGTTAACTGAAACGATGGCGCTTAAAGTACAAATCTTACTCCTCACGCCATCTCTTTTTACCATTTTACCACGGGTTATTTATATTTGTATAATTCTAATTTGTATGGAATGAGCACCCTAAAATGTTTACACCAAATTCAGTTTGTCCCCGCCTTTACCAGGATACAAGTATGGGTGTCGGAAAATATGTTGAAGTGAATTATTTCGTGCAATGTACTGCAAAAAAGTTGATTGATGAACGAATGAATGAATTCTAATAAATAACAGCAAAACAAGTGTAATGTAATATCCATAGTAGAATCTTTACAGTAAGTCATCCTTACATCAACTGAAGTCAAAAATTTAGGACGCCATTTTTTTCCCAAAGTCATTTGGTTCTGATGCTAAGGATTATGCTTTTTTTTTTCGTTTTCTCGGGTTAGTCATAAAATCGGCCGTGTAAGTCTGTTGTATCAGGTGTTCCTGCGGTTCCATTGTTTTTCAAGGGTACAAAAAAATGCCTTCAGTTACCTGGAACACCTTATTCCGACAACATACATCAATACTGTATACCTCCTTCAGAGACGCTGCGGTGCAACTGGAGATGTCTTTCACCGAGCTATGATTCTTGCAAACTGACCGAAACGTTACAAGGTGTAATGTAACATTCGCATCGAGCATGTTGGGCATCGAGCGGGACGCCAGGAACAGTTTACGCTCGTTGCTCGCTGGTTTCCCCGTAATACTACGTTCTGACTGCATGAATGCTCGGTGTGTAACATGTTTTGTTTTTGTTTTTCAAAGTTCTTTATTTGATAAATCAATTACAACATGATAACACAAGACACAGTCGTTGTAACATGTAATGCTCGCTGTGTAACATGTAACGTAACGTTGGTCAGTTTACACCTTTAGGACTCTTTTACGACATCGTAATAAAACATCAACATTTATATACACATACACTGCTTCTAGCCAAAAACTAGGATACCACGTGACGTGGGAGCCAGAAACTATATCACGTATAAAAGTGCAATTCAAATTAAAATCGCATATTTCGGACCACACAGGTCCATATTACACAGCACAAGTATATGGGTACAAAAAATTAAGTAATAGCAGATAAGAATGCATGATATCAAATTAAAGTCTTCACAAAATAAAAGACCCGTTTTGATCGTTCACGCCCATGAAGTTTTAACCCCTAACGCGTAGGTAATAGAAGCGGTTTTCCTAGGTGCAACTTGTACGCTTTGCTTGTACGCAACAGTTGGCTTTTATTACTGTCACTGTGTGAACTGTCAAAACGGGGGCCCTGTTATTTTGTGAAGACTTTAAACATATCAAATAAAATTAAATTTAGACGCTTGGGTTGACCATCCGACCCCCACACGTTATAGTATACGTCCGGGGTTTTTTCTTTCTCCCCAGCCAGGATTCGAACCCGGGAGCTTTCGCCTGGAGGTTGGGAGGAGGGCAGCGCGGAGGCCAATCGCCGTAGCAAGATACAACTTCGAGGAACAAGTCCAATACGGTATTGCACAAGATTAACACACACGCGAAAGTGACAGTTAGTGGCAGTTAGTGCTTGAACTATCAGTTACAACCAGCACGCTACCGTACCGGTACCGGTACCGGCATAATTAAAAATACTCGACAAAATGTGGTAATCCTATCAGATAATAGCGTAGAAATCTATATTTCATTATATTTTAGAGTAAAAAATGTTTATTTTTTGCGGATTCCAGGAATTAAAATGTATAAACTATCGAAATATAATCTGTGACGAAAACATGACAAAACGCTCTATCTGACGGTTATCTTTCCGGTGACGTCACAAGCTCGTCTATGACATCTTGCTTGACTGAATCATAATGATGGAAGGCGTTCACTCACGAGCATGTGACGTCACGCAAGTCATGTGACCGGCGCCATTAGAGATACAGCGTTTTTGGACCGGTTTTTTCAAATTCAACTATATTATTAATTTTATTGAATCTAAAGAAGATATCCCGGAAATATTGATGTAGTGCGCTTAAAATGTAACAACATTTATTTTAAAACTACTTTCAAAATGAGGCCAATACCGTATTATGTGCAGCTTTGCAAATATAAGCTTCGTATTACAAGGAACTGACAAAACCTTTTTGGTTGACTTTCTAGGAAGAGCAGTAATTAAAAAATTTCGCAGCGAGCAGACAATTCTGTGTTATTTCAAAACAACATGCAAATCAAACTGGCACTGGCATAATGTACAGTACACTGAATAGTGAATACACGTTAACAAAAGGTGTATAAATAGGCGATGATCATTGATTGATAAACTGCTGTAAGTCGTTAAGGTCAACTACTCGCTTTGCATAATATGAGGTATTCACTTTTTGCCTTTGAAGTGGTTTAAATGAAAAATAATTATCAACACAACATGCTATTTATTTTTTTCTATCTTTTATTGAATAGACTTATGAGACCGGTGACCGCGTGAATTTCCCATACAAACGTAATACAAAAATGATTTGAATTTGAGAAATAGTTTCTGTTAATCGGATTTATACACTGTTTACGCAGGTTCCTGTTCTGTATACCAGGGTTCCTCTTCAACCAATTTAAAAATATTTTCAATTAATTGTAATAAGAACCTTGGTATACGACCAGGAACCTGCGTAAACACTGTATTAATCCGATTAACAGTCTAAATGCTTTGAACTAGTTCTCAAATTCACATCATTTTTGTATTACGTTTGTATGGGAAATTCACGCGGTCACCGGTCTCTTAAATAGGCTATGAAGTAGAGCGAAATTATGACTTTGCGAGACTTGGCAACCATAAAATGGAGTCTTACGGTTGAGAATTTGAGATCGTATTTACGCTTCAGCAATAAGGCAGAACATATGTTTACAAAACAAATTGGAAAAAACATAAAGAGATTCGAGTTCGCTAACAAAATAACACTTCTGAAAAATCGCAAGAACAACAAAGGCTGGACGCGTTGACCTAGATTCTAGGAGTAGGATTAGTATATATTATATTATAGCTGACCCGGCAGACTTCGTACTGCCTCAATCGATAAATAAAAGACCTAAACTTTTGTATAAATTAATTTCAAAACTGACTACCAGCTGATTGATTTACTATGGGAGGGCCAAATTTTTTTTTCATATTTAGACCTATGTTCTTCGGGGAAAGTTGTTGAGTTTCATGAGCACAATCACCTCCTTCAGGGTTGATACCCCCTTCCGTTACACTCTGTATATATATTTTAGTACAACTTTGAACTTTATGCAGCGGTAATAAATTGCAAATTGACTCTTTGACGTTACGAACACACCTTAATTGCTCAGACAACAGTGAGTGATTATAATTTAATATGAACTTTATTGAATAGCAATAAAGTTCAAATTGACTCCAGAAAACGATTGACTCTAGAAAACGTTTGTATGGGAAATAGAAAAGGGCTGTTTTTGGGTTTTCCCGGAAATTATTCGATTTTTTCTCGCCTTTTAAACCTTCCCTAGACCTCCACGAACATTTCAAGACTAAGATAAGATAAATCCGTTCAGCCGTTCTCGAGTTTTAGTGAGACTAACGAACAGCAATTCATTTTTATATATATAGATTAGAATATTAGTCCGATTTCACCAACACTTAGGGGACACTTAGCTCTTTTTCATAACCGTCTGGCGATTGTTTCGGAGGCCGCCGGCCGGTCTCTTAAATTTAGGGAGCCCCCTAGTAGCCTAGATGACCCTTAAGCTTAGATCAAAGCTAATCAACCGTTAGGTTGCCCCTGAAAGGAATTAAAGTGTCCCCTAAAAGTTAGGGATTGTTGGTGAAATCGGGCATCAGTTCTGCAGTAAAGGGAGTGAAAAAAATGCAATAATTGTGTTAATCAGAGAGGATATCGCTAATGGAATTTCGCTTCAAAGTTTATTGATAACCGTAAACGCGGAGGACATCAAACCATCGATCATTCATAATTATATTACCAAATATAGCATCAGCTCTCGGAATGTGTCTTGCATAAACTGTGCATGAAAATGTCAAATGTGGAGTTTGCATATCAGCCGCGTGCGGTCTGCTGTCGAGACAACACGCCGAAATGCTCCGTCAAAAAGTGTCAAAACAGTACCAATCACAAGTTGAAAAAATCTTGGGTATAGATGATCGAAGCATCTTTATTTTTCATTTCTCCATACGTTTTGGTTCGGGCGGTCAGCTGATTTGTATAGAGAAGTGAAAAATAAAGTTGCTCTGATCAAATCGGTTTCGTAGTGAAAGTTGCTCAGAATGATGTCCCTAACAACCACCTAAAATATGACTACACCTTTCTGTTACACCCTGTATATGGCCCGAGTTCTGGTTACACTAGTCACATAAAGCAGCATACTCACTGTCTGGTGAAGAACAGTGCCTGCATAACGCTGTTCATGTAGCAGGTGTTGCCCAGATTGAGTAGACCCTTCTTCAGGGAGGGCAGGCTCACGGCGTCGGGCCCGGGCGGGCTGGGCGGCGAGTAGTCGGGCGTCCACGCGCGGAACTCGAGGAAGCGGCAGACTTCGTGCGACGCCATGTGCCATTCGAGGCAGTCGATCTGGGAACGGGTTGAGGGTGATGCCTTCTGGTGTGCTATTATTAAAGCTTCCATCTTCATAAAGCTACATGTTAAGTAAAATGAAGGCCAGGGGCCGTACTTCAACCTTTTTAGCGATGCTGAGAGATTGGTACATAAATATCTGAGCAGAATCACATAATTTTTGCTCAGATATTTATATACCCTTCCATGTACATTTATATTTGAAGCCTTGGTTTTTCTCATAATATTAATGAACTCGACTGTACCTAATCCAAATTTAGAAAAAAAAACAATAGCGAACAATAGATATGCGAGCGAAAGGGTACTGTATCCAGAGACTATATATCCAATTGACTACGCCTGCGGGGAACGTGGCTCGCCAAACGTTTGTTGTATTCAACATAGCATCCTATGTACGCCAGACAGTTTCGCAGCGGCTGACCAATCACAGCTCTCCTACCTCGTCCCCCGCCGCCCGTAAATTGGTGAGTTGTGTTTCAAAGGAAAATGTATCTATGTGCTCCCTCGCTGTATCGGATCTGTAGGCCTAGACAAAGTTAATAACGCTACGAAAACAAAACGAAACGAAAACTCAAAATGTATGCGATGCGTGACCAAACTTCAAATCGCATACATATTCTTAGCGTTTCGTGCGAACTATAACAGCATTTTGCAACTTGGCGAGTTGGCTCTACAGAACAAAACGTTCTCCGTGGATGGATAAGTTATCAAACTCGGTTATGAACACGGAAGGACAATTCCACTCCCATAACAGATTTTCTCCGCGGAAGATATGTTGCCCCTAGACAACTAGTTAATCTAGTTTGGTTTTCTGGGTGGAATCACAGATACTATAATATTATACTAATACAGATAGACCACCTAGAACAAAATATGACACCACCGGCGTAAACTGAGATGCTAAGTAAGCTCCTTTAGTTCGAGGCCATTATCGCTTGGTGCAGCATCATCGAAAAATTGCAAATACCACGAGATGGCGCTAAGATTTATAGGATTAGAAGTATGTTAACTGAAACCATGGCGTCTAAAGTACAAATCATACAGTCTTACTCCTCACGCCATCTCTTTTTTACGAATTTGTATGGGATGAGCACCCTGTGGTGGAACAAAGGAACGCAACAGCCGCACTCACCACGTTACAGAACTTGACCCGGAACTCGTCCTGCGCGTCGAGGCCGGGCTGCCGCCCGAGCAGGCCCGACACCATGGCCGTGAGGATGTCCACCGCGTTCTGTAACATCTGCCGGCTCCACGGGCTGCTGTCGGCTGCGAGCGACGCGAGGACTATGCTGATGTGCATGTCCAACTGGAGCGACACAAAGGGTTATCACGTTAATATCAGAGACTAATCCAATTGACTGCGCCTGCGGGGGAATGCGGCTCGCCAATCGTTTGTTGTATTCAACAAACGTTCGCATACGCAACCTATGTACGATGACGGGCCGCCAGACAGTTTCGCAGCGGCTGACCAATCACAGCTCTCTTACCTCGTCCCCCGCCGCCCGTAAATTGGTGAGTTGTGTTTCTAAGGAAAATGTATCAATGCGCTGTCCACTGGATAAGTGCTCCCTGGTTAATATACATGTAAGGATCCGCCGTGCTGAACTTTTTACGGTTTTGAGGCCAAAAAATAGTGTCATTCGGCTGTCATCGTCTGAACGCGACTGACTGATTACAGGTAACTCTATCCGTTTTGACAAATTTAGTGGCGACACTTTCAAGCGCCCCATGCGATGTCCTTACTATTCTTATAGAGGTAATACAGTGTTAAAGATAGTGCTGCTCCATGATCAATATTTATTAGCTGTAAACCCAATAGGTTCTTCCAAATAGCATTTGTCCATTCGCCTACTACGCGGTTTGTCTGTAATATGATTCGTCCCTTTAGAGATTGGCCGTGTGGGGTGGGATATAGGTTTAGCCAAATAAAATTAGTGCTACTAGTTAGACTAACGTGGAGTTTACTTGAGTTTTGCCTTAACTCGCGATCGCGTCGCACTCAGTTTCAGCACAGATACTATAATATGATACTAATACAGATAGACCACGTTGAAATAGTAGTTTGTTACACAAGGGGTGAAAGAGAGCTATCTCGGACGAAGGTCCAATTTGGAGCCCGTGCGAGTACAGCTCGCAAAGGGCGCTAAGGATCGAGTCCACCCGAGATATTTAGACGCCAGAGCGAGCGAAGCGAGCGAGGGCGAATATAGTTCGAGGGTGAAATAGCTACTTACACCCCGAGGTAAGCATAATACTTTACATCATTCGAGCGAGGTAAATTAAACGGAAAGACTGAGTACGGAACGATGCAGTGCAGGACACTGCAGGACCGCAGAACCATAAACATATACATAACCCAAAAACTCACAACACTTAGTCGAATTTATTTGATGATGTAAAAAATATTTGACCGGCGTTAACTGAGCTGCTATGAAAGCCCTGTAGTTCGAGGGTTTTATCGCTTAATGCAGCACCATCGAAAAATTGCAAATACCACGAGATGGCGCTAAGATATTCTAAGATTAGTGCCACCTAGAAGTGTGTTAACTGAAACCATAGCGATTAAAGTGCAAATATTACTCGTAACCCTACTCTTTATTAGGAAAGGTTAATTCTAAGCTCTATGGAATAAGCAACCTGTGGTTTCAGTTGGATTCAGTAAACCTTGTGTTTATATCTTCATGCCTTTCGCACATTCCCTGGCACGTTAATAAAGCAGACGCAACTTAGACACCACTCCTTTAAATGTACTCAAAAAGATTCATTCATTCATTTATACCTTATTGCAAAAAAAAAACATAAAAAGCACGTAACATTTACACGTAAGATTCCTTCTAACACAAGCCAATACTGCAGGAAACTTATTTTTAACGTGTGTAGGATAAATCAACTTACCCTTTCAAGCGCGTCATAAGACTCCCTCATGCATGCGACAGTGTACAGTATGAAGTCGGAGACGGGCTGCTTGGCTGACTGCGGCTTGGTCAAGGCGAGGAACAGTGGCTCAATGTGTTCCAGAGCAACCTCAGTCAGGATGTCGAAGCTGCCCAGATCCTAGTAACATACACACGGGCTTAGCACGCACAACATCCAAAGATTACTTCGGTAATCATCTTGGGATTCCGAATCGGGAGTCTCGAAATAGAAACTTCTCGTATACGAGTAAAGGCCCTTGCCTCTCGGTGGGGTCATTAATGAACTAAATGTAATATTATTATGATAGTCACCATTACTTCTACCGGTTCACACATCTTATAAAGATCGGCGATGAATCCTTAACCGTTTACCAAAAATCGTATCTAATACTATCTATCCTTTTGGAGAAATGGGAAAAAATAATTAGCACAAACAAACATACCCTAACTCAAAATATCTACAACGACAAGTGCCGCGTTTCGCGACGCAATTACAAAAATCATTGTGGAGAAAGTTCATAACAATGGAAAATAACCTGCGCAATCCGCGGCGCGTCATCTTCAGAGTTATATAGATGTTTGTCGCGGTGTAAAAGGGAACGTTAGTTTGCACTCCATTCAATAACTATCTGACAACCCCTTACCTCTGTATTGTATAGTACAGTAGCACTAGCCCGCGGTTTTGCTCGCGTCAAGTCGTGTAAAAATGGCCGGTACATACAAACAAATAGTTTTTTATTTTCATGCAAACAGTATGCCCCGTTGGTGGGCGAATTTAGGCTATGCGTTGATATATCATTCAATTCAGTGAGTGGTTCACTGAGGACTTAAGTACAGATAAGTAAGTTGAACTCTCATATCATCATCTAACAACCATCACACATTTATCCACTGCTGTGCAGCGCACGCCATCTACTACTCAACTACCTGTTGAACTCTACCTACTAGCTCGAACAACGTCCACAAAAGACCCATTTCCTTTGTTCCGCTTTTAAATAGGTTTTGAACAACGATGTGGGTGGGTTGAAAATCTCGAGCCGTGGAGTCTCGACGGACGAAATATCTACAGAAGTTCAACTCACCACAAGCGCCTTCACGAGCCCATCAACCCAGTAAGCGAGATTGGTGACGCCACTGCCATAATAGCTGTGCAGCCACTGCAGCAGAACCGACAGTGCGCACCGGATGCCGGCGTCGGCCGCTGGCCCGTCGTTCTGAAGGAGCAACCAGCGGGCGAGACCTCGAATCTCTTCAGCCTCGCAGCCCTCAAGCACGATGAGAACGATGGACGCGCTGGGTCCCGCCTCGCATTCTGGTGGAGAACTCGTGATTATTGGAGATGGACTTTCTACTATTTGTCCTGCTAGTCAAAATAGAAACTCTTTGGCAACTGTCAAAACGGTACTTATGTATCCCACTTGTATCCTGAGTTCTATGAAATAGCAAAAAGTGACGTCATGTGACGTGTGGCATCAAATCTGTCTTACAACTGCTGGAAATATACAATTCTGAGATTGTCAAGCCATTTTGTGTACATAATGCTTCAACTTCAGACTTTTCTAAGTAGATTTATTTGATTACTTTGGACGCAACCCAATTCTCATAAATAGGAACTCAACGAATTAATACAGTGTTAAACATAGCGCAGCTAAATTGTCATATGGTTTAGCCAAAGTAAATAATTGTTACTAGATGGACCCATAGCTGGCGAAAGAATGAGAGGAGAGGAACGCTATTCCTCAACCAATAAGTTTGGCATGACTATTTTACACATGTTTCTATTGTACAGACTGTTGTGTACTTACCCCTGGTTTCTGAAAGTGGCGAAATGTAACAAGCTTTTAATCGAACATTAATTTAAAACAGAGGCTGAAATGTGTTTAATTTAACAAGAATTTTCAAAGCCCATTCCCATGGTGATTTATCTGAACGGTACCGCTATTTGATTTGAAGAAAGGCAACTCAGCAGCACCTTTAGCATACATGCCCCGCGGGGGGTCACGCACGACGCGACGCGAGAGAGTGACGGACAGAGCACGAGCTTAACATGTCTCTGTCCCTCACCTTCCGCGACAAAACGACCCCGCACTTGCCATGCTACGGGGTCCCCGATGACCTTTCCACGGGAGCGGACAGGCTAACCCTCGGGAAGAGGTTCATTGGCCTGACCCTGACTCCCGACGGGGTTCGTGAGAAGACCCCGCTGTTGTTGCATGTAGCGTGCACTCACGCGGGTCAGAGATGTATCCGTGCAGCCGCTGCACCACGATGGTCATGATGTCTTGCCGGAGTTGCGCGTCGGCCGCGCGCACCATGCTCAGCAGGAATTCCTCGATCACATTCAGGTCCTCTTCGTGCTGACCCTCCGCCACCGGGATGCGGACTGGATGAGATGAGGATAGAGCAATGAGTCTGGGGCTCCCATACTGGCTACACCTTTTTGGGAATACATGTAGGGTAGGGTGGGTGGTAGTGAACCCTACCACTATTAGACACTGGGATTTGAGACAAAATCACTGTGCATCACATAGCTTGAACCCTAAGTGAGTGCCTCATTAGCACATCCTCATATCAGTAATCTTGTGATTCATCACTTTGTATTTAAAGCTGTAAACAGCAGTTGTCGCCTACCTAAGCACTTGACAATGTCATGTGCGCGTTGGAGCAACTCTTCGGGGCTGCTGTGATAGGCCGCCTGCTCCGCCGTCAACTGCTGCAGCATCTGAGCCAGCCCGGCCAGGCTGACATGGATGACGCCCCCACCGCCGAGGTCATGCTTCTTTACCGCCATTGTGGAGCTGGTAAAATAAGGTGTTCAATTCAATTCAATTTCTTAATTCATGGCTTCCTTGGATTTGATGATTCTGCCAGTGTCTAGTTTCAGAGATGGCAAGGTATTATTATAACTTTTTTCTGGTGAAAGTCTCAGGAAATTAGGAGTTGAGTTTGTTATCTTTGTAAACAGTGTGAGTAGCATGAGGAATGGATGAACCTACATCTAAAGTATGTCATCAGTAGAGACCTGATAATAATGCATTTGCATATTTAGCCCCTTTTCAGTGGAAGTTGCATATTTGTACCAAAATTGTTGAAATCATGCATATTTTCATCTCATACTGGACGTAGAAGGGTCGTTTTTAGCTTACAAACAAAAATGTATTTAGCGCTCGTCCATCTACACATAACTCCCATACTAGATCCCAGAATAAAGGAGGTAAATATAAATATATTTGAAATTGATTTTTCAAACAATATCATTGCAATTGCTAGTAATAACAGCTTCTGTAAAATAATCACATGTTTTGATGAATTTCTTTCTATTTTTGATGAATTTGAATTGAAGAGAGTAAATAAGTTGAAAATATCTGAGATGTGACATAAATTATGTAGGGTGCAGATTTGCACCAACATTATGACAGTGGGTTGCCTGCCTCACACAGGCAACATGCCCCAGCCTCACACAGGCAACATGCCCCAGACAAACATGCATTGTATAAAAGCCACTTGTGGTCAGTGGTTTTTGTCTGCTACATTTTTACGCCAGTGTTTGAAATATCATATACAACTTCGTCTGGGTTGACTGAAGCTTTTGTGGTTCAATTCAATTAATTTTTTGGAGGAATGGATAGGATTTCATCTATTTGTTGATTATGTCAATGTTGAGTACAAGAAATGGCACATGTTTATAGTAATTGAACCATTAAACCAAAACTTAACTGTACCTAAAGTCAATTCAATTCAATTTCAGATTTTTTGTTCCATAGAATTCTGACAGCCATCATTTTTAGGGTTCCGATCCTCAAAAGGAATAACCGGCCAAGTGCGAGTAGGACTCGCGCACCAAGGGTTCCGATCACACTTGGAGAATGTAACACATGTAATTAGGTTTCCACATAAAAAACTAAAGTGTGATGTCATCCATGTAAACCAAATGGAATATTTTTTAGAAAGACAGAAATTGGCAGTTTTCAGATTTTTCCCTTTACTTGTGCTATAAGACCTTGCTTGATGCCAAATTTCATGATTCTAGGTCAACAACCGGAAGTACCTTCTAGGTTTTGATTACTTTTCTGAGAAAAAGTCTTAACAGACAGTGAGACAGACAGACAGATAGACAGACAGAAATTTACAGTTTTCGGATTTTTCCCTTTACTTGTGCTATAAAAGACCTTCATTCATTCCATATTAATTTCAACATGATACCTCCGCGCGTTCCTGAGAAAAGGGGTTGTGACAGACAGACAGACAGACAGACGGACGGATGGACGGACGTTTAAAAGAATGTTATTTTACTAAGAGAAAAGAATTTCTTTTCTCCCCTTAGTTTGTATAGATGTGTCGAACGAAATATCATAAATTGTAACAATGCTAAAGAACAGTTTAGAATTTCAGATTTTTATTCCTATTTACCCCGCCATTCTTTTTTATGCTGAAGTTAAAAAAAATGAGTTAAGAACAAAACAACACAATATGGTTATTACATGTAGATCAGAGGCGATGACGAGGCATATAAAAACACAACAAAGAATACTTACATAGATGTCCTGGCTGCGTCAACAAGAATTAATTACTACACATTCAGTCCACACTTATTGAAACACATTGTGTAGCACATAACTATCTCTTGAATCTGTGGTGAAAAGCTAATGCTTCCATTGTCACTGCTTTAGCAAACTACTGGCACAAAATCTTCTTACAACACATCACTGAAGTTCACAAAGCCTAAACGAGTCCTTCTGGCAACAGTTCACAAGTATAACAATAGGAAAGCAGCAGGGGTGCGCCTTGTATCTAGAACAATCAAGACCAATCAAGAACCATTTTGCCGATTGTTATTGATTGATCACACCAAATATCTAGTGGTTTTACATGTTTCTCGTGCCTTCACTGCAAATGAGTGTGAAAAGGCTCAGACAACGAGATGATATTGGACAAGGTAGAGCTCAGGGAAAACCGTAAGGTAGGTAGAGCTCACGTAGAGCTCTTCAAGGGTACTCTAGCTTGAATAACAATGCACTTTGTATCAGCCAGGGGGCTCACCTAGCAATATATTTATTGGAGTTTTCACGACACGATTGTTTTGTTACTTCTACTAATTGTTCATAAGCACTGGGTATTTGTAAATACCCTATAAACTTTGCAACATGCTTTGCAAGACAAAAGATTGATTTTATTTCCGAAGGAATCTCTGAAACCTCTGAAAATTTTGCTTTTTGTCTATGGCTGTAGGTTTTTTTGAATGGGTGTTGCTATATCATCTTCGATGGAAAGAAATCGATGTTGTCTAATCGATTATTCCATAGTCTTTGACTCCCTATAGTATATCCAACATAGGATGATCTCTGACAGCTTGACACTGTGACTTTACTAGGCATGGGGATAGTGTCGATACAAATTATCGATATTCTAACTAAAGTTTCTGAATGTTTCAAGCAAATCAAACAAAAAGATGTTGTAACTTGTTTTTATTCTTGTTAAATCGATTCACAGCCCAATCACATCAAAGTCTGATTCGGACTCGCTGGAGCAGTCTTGTAGATTTATAATCAGTTCCTGGGTAGATTGGTCGAATCGTACGTCACGCTCCCAATCTTCATCCATAATTTTTTTTGTTCTGCCGATGTCTTCAAAATTCTATTATATGTTCCGAGTCAAGATCGATAACTTGTCTTACGATAAGTGTAGCACGTCACTATTTGCCAATAAAGTATGTTAATTGTCTCTATACATTTACCCGTCGAAAAATACGATACTTCATAGTCGTGTTTTGACACTGACAGCTGACAGAGACCATCCTATGTTGGATCCACAATAGCACTCAGACTCATTGTTCAGAGCTCAGACTCAAAACCACTGATTACCATTATAGACGGAAACTAATAACGCAACCCCTAGCATATTACAGCTTATGCTGCTCATGATGACTGGCGAGCAGGCAGCCGGCCGGAGCGGTAGAAAAAATATTTACGACAAAAACACAAGAAATTCCTTTCGGAGTCTAGAATAACAGATCCAGTAAAAGATTATTTATTTATTTGAAAGTCTGCCTAAATACATAATATAATGCATAGTTCTTGTTATACAGGATGTTCGGTAGACGAATGTCTAAACGAAATCAGCAAGAGGTCATTTGCTACTGTTTAATTGCTAATAATTGAAACAAAAAGTAAACTTAAGAAAAAGCCGATTTCCACAAATCCTATTTGATTAGATTGAGTTTAAATGTTATGTGTTTTTATGACATGACACGGGTTTCATTCTTTCGCAGCAAGTTAAATTTAAAACACTTTTACTTTGAGAGCTCCGTGATTTAGTGGGAAAGCTCGGTGGTCTTGTGGGTTTCATACTTGCCTCTCACGCAGGAGTTGCTGGTTCGATCCCAGCGCTGACCATCGCATCATGTACCAATGAGATAAGTCATATAACTTAAGTACGTCATACAGACGTTGATGGAAAACATCGTGAGGTAACCTTCATTTCTCCATAGCTGCGGTGATGGTCACGCAAAATGGAGTATTGAATAACTTGCTAAAAGTGGGCACCAGCCACCCCGTATGGGAAAAGGCGTGACGCTATATTCTTCTTTGATGAAACAGTAATCGTTAACTCGTAATTAGAATACCAGCTGTCTTCGATGATATCGATAAACAAAGTTTTAACTGTCTTATAATGTTTGTCGATAGCCGCAATATCGATACTCACCCCTTCGCAGGCTGTCATCCTGGACAGCGGACGGACAGCCAACTTAACGTTGAAAAATAATTAAGCAAAGTACTTAATTGAGGTCAAATGAAGGTTATTCTGTTTTTTTACAGTAATTTCCGAAATCCTGCAATATTTTTTGATTCGAATAACGCTATTCAACACAGAATACCTACAATACAAAATAATTCTCGAAATGGTTTTCCCAGTTTGTTTCTCTTGAATGTAAATTACATAAGTAACCAGAGATGGGCAATCACCCGGAATTATTCCACTTTTCCGAATAATTCCGATATCCTTCCAGAATTATTCCAAATCCTTCCATTTTGATGGAAAAATATGTGTAATTATGGAAAAATCAAGATGTTTTACAAAGATATTGAATTGAAACCTGCACAAATCGATGTAGGAAGGACTCAGTTCAGTTCAAAATTTTTATTGACCATAAAATCATACATATTACTTAGTCAACGTCAATATAATATTAATATTTTTGTATACTACCGCCCGTTCGGAAGTTGTGGGCTTAGGGATGGAGCAAAGAAGGGCAAGAAACCTCCCCCGTACCTCTTTTAAAATATCAGAGCCTTAAAAATACAATGTTATGTATTTCTACTTAAGTCTAAGGAAATACACCGAGGAGAGACGTACTGACTCAGTCCATCGCCCCTCTTTGGATTTCTGTGCGCTGAGATGGTAAAGACCATGCAGTTTTGTCATCTAAATATTCTTTTACACTGTAATATGACTTCTTCAATAGGCCGTTTTTGACATAGTTTTTGAACCTCCTTTCTGGTAGGTCCGTTGCTTCATTAGGTATTTTATTATAAAAACTAACACATACTCCCATAAAAGAGTGAGCAACCTTACTGAGTCTGAACGCGGGCATAGCAATCTTATTTCTATTTCTAGTGCTAATACTATGATTATGACCTAAAGTCTTAAATAAACCTATGTTTTTTCTGGTATACATGATATTTTCATAAATGTATTGACAGGTAACAGTAAGTATATTGATATTTTTGAATTTGTCCCTTAGTGATTGCCTAGCATCTAGTTGATAGATAGCCTATTAGACCAACAACTTATATCATGAGGATTTTTTTCCTTAAACGTCACATAAGCGAGATATTTGATATTTTAGATTGCCAAAAGCTTTTTTTTGCAAAATCATTAAATCTTAAGACTTGGTGATAATGTTACTTAACATTGTTGACAGATGTCACTTTGTTGACAGGGGTCACTACTTTTGACCAGTGTTGCCATTTTTTACTGGGTTCACTCTAACATCTCGCTTATGTGACACTTTATGTCGATTTTCATCATGACATAAATTGTTGGTCTAATAGTTTTCTATCGATCTGTGTAAGTTTAAATTCGATATCTTTGTAAAACACCTTTATTTTAGACTATTTACACATATTTTTCCATCAAACTTGTGTAAATATGGGAATATTAAGGTGCTTTTAAAAGATATCGAAATGAAACTTGCACACGTCGATAAAAGACTATTATACCAACAAATTATGTCATAAGAAAATCTGTCCTAAAGTATCACATTAGCGAGATATTTGAGTGAATGATTTTGCAAAAATAAACCTTTGGCACTCTATGATATCAAATATCTCGCTTATGTGACGCTTTAGGAAAAAAAATCTCATGACATAAAATGTTGGCATAGTAATCTTCTATCGACGTGTGCAGGTTTTAATTCGATATCTTTTCAAAACACCTTAATTTTTCCAATATTTCCACTTATTTTCCCACCAAAATCGGAATAATAATTCCAGAATAATTCCAACTTTTCGAATTTTTCCAAACTGGGTGATTCGGAAAAATTCGCAGCGCCCATCTCTGTAGGTAACCCATTTGGGCTGTGAGCTATTCAAGAATAAAAACGTGTTACAATTAAGTACAACTTCCTTTTGTTTGATTTGTTGTTATTGTTCTGAGGTTTGAAACATACAGTAACTTTTGTTGTGACGACCTCTCTGGCACAGCGGCTGTCTACCATGCATGTTATGTTACCGCGCGTTACAATGGGTTCGCAAAATTTAAGTGGTTTTGACAGAATTTATTTCTTTCTACCATGCGGTCGGTGCCGATCGTCTAGAAGCCGCTTTACTTGTTTTCGAACGTATGACCGATCGGTCGATTCAATATCGCCGACCCTGACCACTCGATCAAGAAATAATAATAAAAAAAAAATACGGTAAAGGGTAATACCGATAAAAAAAAGTCAGATTGATTGTCAATGTCGTAGTGTCATGTCAATTGTTTGTCATGCATGTCAGTCACCCCCCCCACCCCCTCCCCCTCCCCAACAGGAAAAATCAACAAAATACGCAGAATCTGAATCCGCAAAATAATAATATGTAAACGTTTCTAATGTGAAATACAAAAGCAATTCAAAATTTTATCGTGCGGAGTAACATAATATGTCATCTGTCTTGAAATAGTTTGTGTAACTGTCTTCTAGTTATGGTCGTGGTTGGACCAAGCGTGGGTTCGCGTGTAGATAATGGATGCAAAATCGGCGGTTACCGACGACGCCAATAGTCTATACGGTTTTTTCATAAGAGACCCCGACAAACTAAGAAGTACTGTAGTCAAGTACACGAAGATCCCCGATTTCGACTTCGAAAGAAGTGGTATGTGAATACTAAAATTGTTGCCTTGTTACATTTTCCAGAAGTGCGTCAGTCTTTATTAAATTATTACTCATGGGGTAAGCTTTAGAAGACGGTGGTCCGCTGGGGCATTTGTGGTTTTTGCTGCATATTTGGGAGGTGGGTGGACAGTTCTAGTTCTAATGATGAACCTGAAAATTTTATGTGTTCCAATAGAACTCCAAGTTTCTCAGATGCTTTTTGGAGAATCTGTAAAACTGTGTTTGTACCTATTGTGTTATTTCTTTGCGTTTCATTATTTAATTTTAATGGTTTCTAAAATATCCTTGCTGGCAGGGGTTGAGATAATGAGATGGACTCAGTGGATGAACACTCCAATACCAAAGAAGCAAGCATTTTATTCAGATTGTTGTTCCAGCAAAATGGTCATCAAATAGCTATCAGCTGCAGCCCCGCCTGCGAAGAATCATCAGTCTGGATGAGCAGCTCATGCCGGGAACCACCAGGTCCATGAAGCTGGGCAAGCAGAGACCCAATGCCATGATCACAGCTTGCCCAATTAGGAAATATGTCACAATCTCTGAGTCTGATGAAGATCTACACCCTCACTTTGGTTTGTATAACCTGCTTTGCTACACTCATGCTTAACTGATTGAGTTGATGCTGCGGTGAGACATTCTGGAGATAAATTCACGACTGAATCATACAGTAGTCTTGTCCATCATTTCAGTTATGTGTTGTACCATCATTTCAGTTATGTGTTGTATAGACTCATCATGTACCATATATTATTACAATGTCCTCCACATGTAATTCATCCCTACTGCAAAACCTACTGAACTACAGAGGGTTGACTTTGACAGTTTAATCAATCTATAGTTTCCAAACTTTGGCCTGACAAAGCTTAACAGGTTTAACCTTAGCCAGGAAATGTACTACACAAAACTATATTTGTTTCAACCTTATGGCTTGATAATAAATCCAAAAACCAATGAATAACTGCATGATCATGCCTGGTTAAACCACATTTAGAATATCTTTTAATGAGAAGAGAGTTACAGTGCATAATTCATCCTCAGGCCGAGATGCTGTCAAATCCAGTCCACAAAATACCTCAAACATAAATCATCGAGCGATTCAGTCCCCAGCAATCAGCAAACTACCCAGATCTACAGATAGATCGAAGAATTTGACTAATAGTAAGTTTCACTAATATTATAAGTATAACAATATAAAGGACAAGGGCAGGATCATATCTCATGTAACTAACGCGTCTATGAAAACCACCTACCAAAGAAAACCATTAATTTCAGTAAAATTTTTCATACTGTTATGGAAGGCATAAAATACCACATAAAATCAAATGATTTTCTTTGGTATTATTCTGAGTAAAATCTGAAAAAATAATATTCTGAGCAAAGGCTATATTGTCACAGGGTCCACTTTTTAGGGTTCCGTACCCGAAGGGTGCCAAACGGGACCCTATTACTGAGACTTCGCTGTCCGTCTGTCCGTCCGTCCGTCTGTCACCAGGCTGTATCTCATGAACTGTGGTAGCTAGACAGTTGAAATTTTCACAGATGATGTATTTCTGTTGCCGCTATAACAACAAATACTAAAAATCAAAAGACATTTAATATTAAGGGGGGCTCCCATACAACAAACGTGATTTTTTTGCTCATTTTTGCTCGATATTGATAATGGTAGCAGCTAGACGCTTAAAATGTTCACAATATATTGAGTATATTATTTACTTAAAAAATAAATAATTAAATTAAAATTAAATTAATATTTAGGGGGGGCTCCCATACATTTTTTTGCGGTTTTTTATAGATAATGGCACGGAACCCTTCGTGCGCGAGTCCGACTCGCACTTGGCCGGTTATTTTTATTTGACATCATCAGATGGAGGTTGTTTCCAGCCAGTATTGATACATAAAAATCTTTGGTGGTTTTGTTCGAGTTTTTCTTTGCCTGCACGATTGTTCTTCGGAAATTGCAAACTGGTATTAAAATATCAAAAATTCTTACAGTATTGACCTTATGAATTAAAAATCTATCATATATATTTTTATTCTTGTGAATAGACTTTACAAATTCGTCGAGATATATGTTAGTATGGAGAAGTAACAGTGTGTTCTTTTATGTGTACTTTCTACTTGGCGTTAATTATATGATATGCCTGCGTCTGTGATTGTCATAATGCATTTGCATTATAAGTCATAATTACGTTTTTTTATATTAATTAAACTACATAAGTACTCCATTCTGCTCAGCGAGGTATAGAAATGGCTGTGTTGTTTTTTTCTACATGCTATCAAAACATTATGAATGTTGTAATTCTCCTTCATTGTAATAATGTCCCCAGTTATTTTAAACAAAGGGAACAATAATACTTTGTTGTTACAATGAAATAAACCTGCCAGCCATTCTGTAATAAACACACTTGCGTTTTTTCAGCAGCGAGAGACACAAAAGTCTGTGCCAAATTCAACGAGATCAGCAAAGTTGCCAACTCCTCGCGCGCGTCTTCTAGGAGTCAGGTGAACCCACCAACGCCCGGCATGTCGCGGTCGGGGTCGCCGGCGCACTCACACGAAAGTAAAGCGGAGCATGTCGTCAAAAGCAGATACCTTAACTATAAAGAGAAAGGTTTGTTAAATAACGTAGTTTTCATAGTCTTATGTCTTGTGTTTAGGGTCTGAGGCGACCGGAGGATGACATATTGATATATTTATTAAGGTATAAAACAGGTATACAACATAATAACTTAGATATTTTCAGATTAATTTTAGTTGTGAACCCACTATGTATACGCACAGGATATATAAAAGTTGGAGTAAACATGAAGTTCAAAAATTATATTGATATAGTATATGTGCGTTTTGCAGACTAAATTATCAGATTATCTAAATTATAAGAAAAAATATCTATGTCTTTTTGTTAAACTAATACCTTTCTGGGAACAAAATTTAAGGGTTTTAAAATATCATTAATAAAAATAAATACAAGTGATAAAAACAAACAAAATAACTCAAAACTTATTTATGATTAGATATTCTTCTTGAAGATGATTAATCACATTTTTTTATTGAAAAGATAATAAGTTACTTGTGTTGTTATTACCATGATTATTGCATACAAATGTTAATATTATATTTCAATTATTATTTCTATTTAATATATGCTGGACTGTCAAAACACACACTATAAACAAAAAAATAAACAAATTAAATTAAAAATAATAATATTATATATATTTTCAGTCCATCCCCTGGGTTTGCTAGAAGAGATCTCTTTTTAGAGATAAGCTTGCCTTTGTACATTCCTTCTCTGTATCTTTTTGTGTTTTGTCTTTTATGTGCAATAAATATATACGAAATATATTAAACTTTACGTAAAAAAATACATCAGAAATGAGGCAGGGTATTACATAAACGAGACAGCCTTGGGCGCGAATGTCTCGGCTGGCACCTCAAGGTATCCTGCGATTTTGCCACTATGCCCTCCCGCACATCCCTGCCTCCAGCTACTCAGAACGCCACTGTTGCTAAACGGTTATTTAAATAATTACACAACTTTTTAATTGTGTCTAGATATGAGATACCTACCCTGCCTCGTGCTCGCCGGGTTAAGCGAGACAAACTACTAATATGTAAATATCTTTGAAACTATCTATTTGTTGTTGCAGAATTAGTAAGCTCCACATCGAGAAATAGTATACGTAATAAATTAGGGAAAACAATCGAAATTGAACAGGCGAAACAGAGGTACGGTAATCTGCGGAGCGACGTGACGAGAAGCAAAAAGTTGGAGAGTGGATTAAATAAAGAACCACTGCCAAGGAGAAATACTGCGGTGATCACAGTGAAGAAGGAATTGACTTCAAGGAAGGAACTCTCCACATTCATACACGCGCCTGATGAGAGCAAGCTCTCTGTGAGAAACACGCGGCGATTCGCTATCACCGCAAAAGAGCCGCCAGTAAGCCCCATCGGGACAGCCCAGCAAGAGAGAGATCTGAGCCCACTGCCTTACTCTCCACGGATGGGAGAAAAACACCCACACAAAAACAAAGAAAACTTTGCACAACTCAACGACTGCAGCACACAAATGACAAAATTGTACTCAGATAACAACACAAACACAGAACCGCCGCCACCCTCGCTGCACCAGCTCACAAACACTCAAGTACTGCCAACCGAAGACCAAGAAACACAATGCGACGAACCGGACAACCGAACCGCGTTCGATAATCTCCACATACCAAATATATCGCTCACTAAAGACAAAAGCGACCCAAAGCTGATACTGACCGCGCTATCTCTACCGAACCTAAAAATACCGCCGTTGGATATATCGACGCATCGCACAAAGCGGGATGGCGCGAGAGGCGACCGCTCGTTCATTATCGGGCGGGCGACGTTCACATACACCACCAAGCAGAAGATCAACATACAAGTGATCGGCAACGACGCCCGGCCCGACCCACCTAGTCCACTCAGCGTATACCCTCTGAGCGTGCTGTCCGTCTACAAGGACGAATTCAACCGCGTCTCAAAGGGGAACGTAATCTCAAACTCTAGTCATGCCTTTAAAAAGACGAGTGCCGGCACCCTCAAGTCTAATAGCTCGCACGCGTCTAATAGAAATAAATTAGTGAAGCCGTCGGAGTTAATCAGCGAGATCCGAGTGAGTAGCGGCAGAATGCTCGATGGCTGTGCGTCGGAGCAGTTTGATCGGGAACTCAACTTCATCGACTCATTCTTCGAGTCTCTGCATTACCTGGAGAGTTGCTCGCTCTCGGCCAAGTCTCTCGACCTCGCGCAACCCGACAAGTGGATATCTAACAACTTGGAGCTGGAGAATTCGGACTACGGCCACTTCCTGACTAATCTGGAAAATGGCGCGATGCTCGATGACTCGCACACAATGGCATCCAAGAGTCTTTGTTTGGTGAGTGTTATTGAGCCTTTATTACTGTCAACAATTCTCGCGATTGGCGATTTACTGATTGCTGCAATGAGGTTTCATTAGATCAATTATTATGTAGTCGCTACCCTATAACGACGTGCGCTGTTTGAAGCTTGTTATTTGCGTCATTAGTGCAATGGATTGCGAGAATATACGATTAGCCAAATATATTTGGCGCACCTTTTCTATTGCGTAAGAATATGTGGATAATGTAACAAAGTTGTGAATTCTTACCTTATCAGCGTACGTGTTATTTATTTCGTGAATTAACTCAATTGTCCGTTTCGCAGCTCAACTTGCTCATTCGCGATGAGCAGCGGCGAGCCAAGAACCTCCTGTTCGTGCTGAAGATGCGAGAGGACGCGCTGAAAGACTTCACCAAGTCCCAGATCCTTTGGCTGGAGAACAAAAAGAAGCAAGACAACACAGACATCTCCACCCTGAAGAAGAAGCAGAGAGGAGCCCTCCTCAAGCTGCAGCATGAGTGCGGAGAGATGCAACGCATGAGGAAAGCACTGCTCTCGCTTTCGGAGAAAAGAAAGTCGGCGCTAATGAAAACCAAAAAAAACATCGAACTCAAACTCACCAGCAACGTCGAGGTGGACAGAATACTCTGTAGTAAGAAGAAGCTGAAACGTTCCTTATCAGCAGAGCGAGCCAACGTTCCTCTTAAATGCTTCGAGTTGTCCAGCAGCTGCGAGGATATAATGCTGCGACCGAACAAGTCCGTTGCGTCCATTACTTCGTTGTCTAGCGCCGAGAAGTGCATTCAGACTGGCGAGAGCGCAATGGACACGCTGCCCAGCATCACGCAACTCACTCCCGCAGCCGAAGATTGCGTGGTAGTCGACGGAGGCTACCTCAACATACTCTTCCAGGACCTCGCCATGCCGCAGATATTCAGCAACGGCAAACAGTATGAGGTCAACGAAGCGGCTTTGAAGAACATCCTCAACTCCGCCAACTCGGTCAACCTTCGAGACTCGGAGGTGGTTGAGAAGTTCATAGACCAAGTGAAGACTCAAGAGTCTTCGTCTCCTTCGACAGCAAGGAGTCTGGTGGAAGAGTTCGATCAGTATTACAAGGGGCTGGAGGAGCATACCTACTCTTCTCAGTCCGACAGCGCGGGCACTGCGGAGGAGGAGGGGCGTGTGTGCTGGTGTGCGGGAGCGGCGTGCGCGCAGGGCCCGCTGCCGGTGCCGGCGGGGGCGGCGGCCGACATCGAGCCAAAGACCGAGCCGGTGAGCGTGCAGTCCACTCCCTGTGTCACGGCAGGTGAGTCCTATAAAGTTATCTAAGAGGTTAATGATCAACTTGTTTCCGACCACTTGACTGCTGGTTATAAGCCTCCTCCTTTTGTGCCAACATATCCGGTCCTGAACCAGTGAAACCCGGTCTTCCCGCGTTTATAGCCTAATGTTCCGAGCAAAATATAATCACAGCACGGCAGAGGTTTCAGTCCATACAAAATTCGAGAAAATTCCTAATTCAACGAAACCTAACATATGTTGTTTGTGGCTATTCAGTAGTGCTACACCCAATTTTCCGAACAAATAAAGCTTGGCCTTGTGCTGACTTGAGGGGCGAAGAACCGATTTTTTTGGGACTTCTTCCAGTTTATCCATTTAATTTGAAAAAAGTCAATAATTTTAAGAAATAGTGTATGAGTGAATCAAAGATGACAAAATTTCGCGTCGATAAAAAAATATGTACTAAAATTGCTCCAGTAGTTTGACTTTTATTGGGGTCCAAAATACCCCCAAATCAATAAAATCAGTATGTGTTTTATTTCTTGTGTTTACCAGCTGCCACATCTGCATAGAATCTTTTTCGACGGTATACTACATGACTATTGCATGTTCCAGAACATCTTCCAGGTCCAAAAAGTTTTGGGCCATACCCGTTCATTCTATGGATTGATTGTTTTGGGAGTATTTTGGATACCAATAAAAGTCATAGAACTGGACCAATTTTAGTATTTATTTTTGTTATCGACGCGAAATGTCTCTTTGATTTACTCATACACAATTTCTTACAATTATTATTGAATGTTTTCAAATTAAACGTGTAAAACTGGAAAAAGAAAAAAATAAACGGTTTTTCGCCTCTCCTCAAGCACAAGCTTTGTTTGTTCGGAAAATTGGGTGTAGCACTACTGAATAGTCACAAACAACATACTTATACTCTGTGCGCGGAGCAGATGGACTAACATGACAATTGCATTTGCTCGTTTTTAACCAAGTGCAAAAAAAGAGAGGTTCCTCAATTATATACGTATGTACTTATGTAATATTATCAGAAACGCAAAAATATTCACACATGTTA